>PVNU02003139.1:0-148434 GCA_003013855.2 Liriodendron chinense
TTAGGTACGGGTTAGTAGTCTCAATATGTTGGACTGGTGGGGGACCGGGAAGAGGTACACCCCTGAGCTGTAGTAGCCGTTCTAGTCAGGGTTTCGTAGTTTAGTGCTCATGTATGAACACCGTCAGCTGATGAAGTGGTTCACCCATCTCCGTCGGAGGATGTGGTGCTAACGTCGTAGAGTTCACTAGTTTAAGTACTTCTTGTTGTAGTATACGGCCATACCTTAGGGTTACGATAGTAGTGTCTATTACCTGGGGCAAGCAGTTGTTCTTCTACCTACTGAAGGAGTCGTTCAAGTTCTAGGTTGCAGTAGCTAGTTCGGGGATGGCAGGGCAGATGAATGGTGGGGTAGAAGCCGCAAACAAGACAATCGTCAGGAGACTGAGAAGATGGTCGTGACCTATCGAGATTGGTCAGATATGCTCCCATATGCACTTTGGGCCTATCGAACGTCTGTACGGTCTGCTACGGGCGTTACTCCTTTCGAGCTTACTTACAGAATGGAAGCAGTCCTACCAGTCGAGGTGGAAATACCATCACTACGAGTGTTACTCGAAAGCGGAATTGAAGAAGGAGAATGGCAACGGGCCAGATTCGATCAGTTGCAGCTAGCAGATGAGAAACGCATGCGTGCACTAAGTCATTCACAGTGCTATCAGAAAAGGATCGCTCGGGCTTACAACAAGAGAGTCCGAAAAAGGAGCTTCAAGGTAGGTGACATGGTCATGAAGAAGATTCTACCGTCGCACCTTCCAGATCCCAGAGGAAAGTTCAAACCCTCGTGGGACGGGCCGCTGATCGTCAGAGAAGTACTTCCTGGAGGCGCCCTCAGACTCACCAGCATGAGAGGGGTGGATCTTCCTGAGCCAACCAACGCCGACAACGTGAAGATCTTTCACGGGTAAGTCATTCTGACCTTATCAAGAGTTACTTTAATAGAGCTGAAGTCAAGAGGTCGAAGCTAAGACCTCTGAGAAATCATCCCGTCCACCAACAAGTGTTTCAAAAAAAAAGGATTCAAAAAGAAAAGACAAAAAAAAGAGAAAAAGAATACAGAAGAAAAAGAATGCAAAAGAAAAAGAAAAAGAAAAGAAAAGAAGAAAAGAGAAAGAAAAAGGGAAGCCAAAGCAAGGCACCCAAGAAAAAAATCAACCCAAGAAGAAACACAGTCATCCATCCATCCATCTCAGAGGGGTCTTTAGCAAAGACCGACAGCTCCATTATCGTAACTCAGGATAAGGGCTGAAGGACTGCCATCGGCCGGCAACGACGGATTCCCGACCTCTAGCCGCCGCAGTTATCCAGAGATCCAGAAAAAGAAAAAAAAAGAAGAAAAAAGAAAATGTGTGCCTAAACAAAAAGGGCGGAGTGAAAACCCGAAAGGGCGCTCCGAGTAAAAACAGTGGGCATACAACGGACTTGGTGAAAACCTGAAAGGGCGCCAAGGGTAAAAACAGCACAGCTGCCAAGGGGCAGGCAAGACCAAATACCCGGGACGTGGTGAAAACCTGAAAGGGCGCCACGGGCAAAAATGACGGGAAAAAGCCGGCTGTGGTGAAAACTCGAAAGAGCACTACAGGCAAAAATGGCTCAAAATGAAAAAAAAAAGAAGAAAAAAAAAAAGAGAAAAGAAAAAATAAAAGTGCAGGTACCAAGAAAGCAGACGGCCCCGATCAGTTCAAGCGGTTACAGTTCAAGAACAAGAAGAAGCGCAGTCAGGAGCGAAGAACTCTACAAACTCTGACAATCTCAGGAAACGAGAGTTCCCGTTGCCTACATCTCTAGGGAACCAAAGGATCACACAAGTCAAATCTCGAGACATCGGTCAAATCATTGACCGAGCCCCAGTTCTGATTCCTATATCCCGACACAAAATCCAGACACACTCACAAGACAACTCATGGCACAGTAGATTTTCAAACAGTTTTTTCTCTTTTCAATTAAATGCATTATATTTCTCTTACACATATCACCTTTTTCAAAAATACAAAAAAATGCATCATCATCAATCATATATGCAAAAATCAGTGTGCAGGTGGCCAACACAATCAATCTCTACCCTCCTCCTCGGCCACATCAGGTGAGTCCTCTGACTCATAAAAAGATAGTCTCGCTCTCAACCTGCTCACCTCCATACGTAGGTAATGCGCCTCATCGCGCTCAAGGGTACGGATCGCTGTCTCCTCATCAGACAATCTCTGATCGGCAGCCAATCTCCTCGACATCATCTCGCAATGATACCGAAGTGCAGAGATCTCAGACAGCAGATGGCCATGAGTGGCCAAAAGGAAGCCAGGATCGACAAAAGGGCGACTCCTCAAAAGGTTCATATGAACCAGATGAAGAGCCAGCATCTCCAAGAATATCCTGCTCATCCTCATCAGCAGTCTGGTGCCAACAAGGGATACGTCGATACAAAGACTGCTCAGCAGCCCAATACTGATATGGGGCGGTCGCCATCGGAAAAGTCCGCAGCTCAAATCCCAACAAATCAGCTGTCAAATAACTCGCCCAGGAACAATCAATCCGGGTCCTGAAGTCAGAAGATCTAGAGGGAAGTGCCCGACGCCCGATACCCGTAAAAGCAAAAAGAGGAACATCCTGCTCGTACCCAAACTGCCGCAGGAACCGAATGGGATGGTAAGAGAAGTATGATCGAAAGCCTACCAACATCAGAGGATGGCGGTGTGCATCGCAAAGCACTGGAGGAAGTGAAAGCCAAGATGACTCCCAACGAACGTTCCAGTCACGAAGTTCAGCAAACATCCTGCGATACAGGGGCTCGCTCATCCTGGCTGTATGAGGAAGGAACTCGATGATATAACGCATAATGTCAGAGCCCGGGATGCCAGGAAGAGGTACAGGAACGGTCAGAGAAAGACGCTCCCATAGCCATACCTGATCACAGAAAGTAAAAGAAGTTCAGCTAAAGCAAAACAATTCCTAGCAAAGCAAGAAGAAAAAAAGGTGCAGAAAAGATACCTGGAGGAAAGCACAACAGCCGCGAAGGACACGAGTGCGGCCTAGGGCACAGTCGGTCAGCCCATCAAATAGCTCGGCCAAGACGAGAGAAATGATCCCCTGCCGACGGACAGCTCGGCTCATCACCTCAAAAAGCAAAGGAGTCTGGGACCTGCGCCATCCCGAGAACAGCACCTCAGCGATCAAACAGAACATCAGTGCGTTCCGAGCAAAGGTGGAACCAGCCGTACTCTGAGGACCCGAAAAAAGATCATACAGCAAGTCCAAAGAGAACACTACAGCATCCTGACCACTAGCTGCAGGTCGAACAAGATAAGGGATCCCAAACCAGTTCTGCGGTGTAGCAGTCTTCGGCGATGTCTTCGGCGAAAAGTACTGAGTATAATCCAAGGGTAAGCCTGTCAAGCGTGCAAGCTCCTCCAAAGAAGGCCCCATCTCCATATCATTGAACGCAAACAAGTTCAACGAAGGGACCCAGTCAATCAAGGCAGCTCCGAGCATCCTCCAGTCAATGTCAACTCTAGCCATATGAATCAGACTGCCAAAGCCATAAGACTCCAAATCCCGAATCTCATAAGCTGACAAGCTGTCAAGCCAAGCAAGCAGTCGTGGCGAGCAGGAAGAACGAGGAAGCAGCTGACAAGTCCTCACTGGTACCCCCTCCAGCACAAAAGGCCCAGAAATCAATAATGACTCATCAAGGATCGGAAGGTCAACGGGCGAAGGAGAAGGAAAAGCTGGGACCTCTGCAGACTCGACAGCCCCTGACCTGCCCTCAGTAATGGCTATGTCTGATATAGTCGCATCGCTGTCCGAAACTGTCATAATCTCAGCCGCATGAGAAGACTCGCCCACCTCATGAACAGAGTGCGCAAAAGACCGACGATCAGGAGAAGGATGATACTTCCCACCAAAAGGGCTACCAGTGAAGATCACACCGCACATCGTGACATCCTGGCTAATCTGACCGTCAAAGAATACATCTGAACCATCAAAAAGGGTCCGGGCAACCCCGATCGAAGAATCAATGGTCAGATCTGGACCTGCGGCCCTCTCCAGTAGGAGATCATGAATCCAATCATCATCCTGACCGATCAAAGGGATCGTCGAGGCATCCACACCGTCCATCATCAGGGGGACATCATCAATGATCACATCAAGTCCACCCAAGCAAGTACACCGCACATCTCGGCCCTCATCCAGAGCATCCAAACCGTCAAAGGTACCATCTGAGCCATCCATACCATCCAGACATGAGATCAGCCCATCTATGTCCCTCATAGTCCCATCATCACCGTCCATCACATCATCCATGGGACCCACACTCAAGGGATGCATAGCCTCACCTATGTCCCATCCCATCATCTCATCCATACCATCCATTCCTCCCATAATGAGGGACCCATTCAAACCTGGAAATCCAGCCATCCCACCATTAATGGAGCTATTCAAAGCTTCATCAACCACCATCCCTAGCCCCTCATCAATGCTTCCATTCAATGCCCCATCTCCCCCATCCATTAAAGACATCTCCCCATTATCAAAGCTCAATTGAAAATCTGAAGTGTGGGACCCACCTTGGACAGCCCCCACAGCCCCCAAATCTCCACCATCCATTGCCCAAGAAAGGACAAAATGAGAAGAAGACAAGATGAAAGACAAGGGGACAAGAAGATTCATGGCTGGAATCGAACGGTCCAGTACAGGGAATGTGGGGACAGCAGCAACAGACAGCAGAAGATGTCCGAACCAGGGCCAGCCCAGGCCGCTCAAGAGACGAGCCTTGGGCGGCCTGCCCTGGGCCGCCCGTACGGACGCAGATCCCCTCTCTCCGCGGGATTGGCTCCAGGGCTTTTGGTAGGTGAGGCTGACAGTCCACGTCAGCAGATGGCGCTCCGTGGGCCGCCCAAGGCTCTGGTCCACTCCCGATTTCGACTGAAGATGATCAAGATCATACAAAAGTGCCCCACTGGTCCAATCATGAAGCAATGTGACCGGAATAGGGCTGATCAAGCCAAAGAGAAGGAAAGGTGATCAAGTGGGGGCCACAAGCAATCCAAGCCATTCAAAGACTAGATCATCATGATCTAAACCATTGAAGAACCTATATGAGCCGTCAAACAACAAGATCAAAGGTTTGATCATCACAAGAAGGGCCAGAATCCAAGATCTAATCATCAAGTGGGCCCACAAAGCCAAATCAAGCGATCAGAGACGTTCAAGCCATCATCCACACCATGAGAAGCATTCCTAACCTCACAAATCATCAAAAGAAGTGCCCCAAAGTAAAGCTAAGGTCTCAAGTGGGCCCACAGGGCCAAATCCATCAATCTGAACCATTCAAGGGCCAAAATCGTCAAGATCCAAACCATTGGAAAGCTTACACAAGTCATGAAGTATCAAGATCGAAAGTCCAATCATCAAAAGGAGGGCCAGAATCCCAGATCCGATCATCAAGTGGGCCCACAAGGCCTAATCAAGCAATCTGAACCATTCAAGTCATCACCCATGCAACTAAGCAGTCTCAAATCATGAAGGAACGAGTCAAGAGTCAAAGCATACAGACATCACCAAGGAATTTGGGAGAAATCAAAGCCTGTATATTCATCCAAAAGAGCTTGGTACAAAAGGGGACAAAAACAAAAGTACAAGACCATATAAAGCAGAGCCAGCTACAAGTCACCAACATAATCATCATCGCCCCTCCTCGCGTCCCGCTCCCGACGATAAAGATCCATCAAAGGAGCAGTCACTGAACCTCCAGCATACCTGCGACGGCCACCTGGAACGTAAAGCGAAGGAAGCAAAGGCCCCTGGCCAAATAGCAGATACCACTCGTCATAATCACGATCCGGGATCGTGAAACGGAAGCCAGGCTGGCCCACCAGAGCCTCAACTCTCTCATCAGCTGGCATCCGAGCAGCTGGAGGAGGTGCAGAACAGGGGACCCGAGCTACCCCAGTGACTTGCCGAAGCAATCTCTCTCCCAAGTACCATTGGAAGGACTCAGCGTCAGAAAGCATAACACGGAGACATGAAGCATCATATGCCTCCACGCGCTGGGGTGTGTAGTAGAGAGGGAAACTAGCGTACGGCATCCGGGCAAACTGCAGCAGAAGAGGTTACCACGATCAGTTGCAAGTACAGTACAAGGACAAAGACAAGCAAGATACTTACGTCCTCAACGGTCAGCCCGTCTATATCAGCACGCCAATTGTCCCCGGGAACTCGGGAGTTCCGCTGACGATTCTGCTGATGCCAGTACATGTGGCGATACTGAGCGGGTTCAATGTCATCTCGCATCCTCGGCGCAAGATGCGGAAAATGGTCATAAAAGCAAGTCTGGATGAAAGTACATTTAATGATCAGAGAGAGAAAGGAGGCAAACGGCTCCAAAGAGGATGAAAGAAGAGGTACCTCAACAACAGGCCAGAAGCCTGTGAAGGACCGGCTATGCCGACAGGTTTTGTCCAGACCTTGAAAGAGACGGGTCAGGATGGCCCCATTCCAGTTATAGGGGTGATGAAGATCCTCGACTAAACGAAGAAATTTAGGATCAACTCTCTCATTCGCATGGCAAAAAAGAAAGGATCCAAAAGCATAAGTGATCATGGCCCGCGCCTTGTGGAGGGCCTCTCGCTCGGTGGTAGGGATGACGGAAGCAAAATTGTTGTAAAACCATCGCATCTTCACTTGATGGCCTTGGAATTCACCCTCAGGAGGGACGTCACCGACAAGCCGCAGCCAATCAGTGGAAGAGAGGGGAGCTAAAGAGCTAACTTGAGGGACAATTGCCCCATGAAATGGGAAACCTATCTGCATATAAATGTCCAAAGGGGTTATTCCCCATTCTCCACAAGGGAGCTGGAAGGTGTGGGTCTCATCCCGCCACCTCTCACAAAGGGCCGCAAGCATCATGCGGTTGGCGTCGTTGTTATGGAAGCGTAGGGTGAGGAGGCCAGCAAAAGGAGTACCATCTAGTACTCGCTCAAGCAAGGGCTGTGGCTCCTTCATCCAATTGTCCCAGCGATCCCTGGTACCTCGACCCTTGATGGCAGGAAGAGGTTGATGCTCCATAGCTAGGGAACACATGTGGTCCCCCCGGCGGACAATGAAAGCAGGATCATCCTCGTCAACTACTTGGTGGCCCCTGGTACCATCCGCCATGGAATCCTACAAGCTTGGCAAGGTAAGTCCCTATCCTTTACCCATTAAAATCTAAATTCTCATCCAAGAAACCCATGGGATTGGACTCACGTTCAAATGCAAAATCTAAAGTCCAACTCCATGTGTCGCTTAGGATATCTGTTGGGCCCATTGGAAAAAGTAAGGCCCACCTTAAAGAAGGTGGCATGGCATGCCTCAGGTAAGAAAAGTCCATCATCCAAGGACACATTTTGGACAACAAATGCACTCAAGTGCCATGAAATCAACTAAGGATGAGAGTCCTACTGCACATGAGAAGTTCCTCTTCAAAGTCCACATGTGGCCAAAGATTGACTCACTTTTATGCCAAGGTCACGATTCTCACTTAGGATGTCTCCATCTTTTTACACATATGCATGGACAAGTGGGGAATAGAAAGGAAACGGGTCTCCAAGAGCAACCCAAATACCTCATCTCAATGGGTTGAAGAGAGCACATAGCCCACTTTGGAGAACATGAGGACCCATTCATGGGTTAACCATGGGCAACCTTATGTGCCTCATCTCGATGAAAGTTTTGACCATGAGAATACAACACGGAGGTCTACCCACAAACATATGAATCAAAGAAGCTAAGGGTAGAAAGTTGATGCACATAGCCCACATGAAGAATCAAGGTTGAAAATGCCCATGAAAAGGCAAGTTTGGGCAACTTATGTGCACCAACTTTTTCACCAAAAGGGAGACCATTTGAGCACAAAAGAGCATGGCTTGAGGAGTCACCCAACCATCATGAAAATGGATAAGAATGGTACACATAGCCCACTTGAATATCAAAATCCAAAATGTCCCAAGGCATGGGACAAAAATGGGCAACTTATGGGTATCATTCTTTCCTACAAATGGAAAGAAAAACCACTCATACTTGAGAATGATAGTGGATGACCCACCAAGTCCCCAAAGAAAAGATCAAGGACCCATGGTTGTATGGGTAGCTCACTTGAGAATCATCCATTTGAGGTTGATAACATCTAAGGGAAACTCTTGAAAACCACAATCCTACCACAAAGAAAACCATTTGAACTTAGTGAGATTGTGGGAACAACTCACTCATGGGACTTGTAGATGGTCAAGTAGCTCAAGTCCTTCATCCATTAAAGAAGAAAGCATGAAAAGGAAAAATCCACATGGACAAAGTGTAGTGGGGCACACATGGTTCAAAGAAGTGCCCAAGTTTCAATGAAGGCCCAAAAGCCCATCCACATGAAAAAATTCTAAGGAGCCCACTACACTTTGTACAAGGAGGTACATCATATGGAAGAGTTGGGCCACTTGTCCATAAAGGCCCAACTAGGCAAACTGGCCCACTTGAGATCCAAAATGAAGAATGGGCTAGCCACCTTGATCCATACACATGTAGAGAAAGATGGGGTCACCCAAAATGAGCCCCATGAGCCCAAAACCTGAGATGGGCCCTACCATGCCCATGGGCCCAAACCTTGAAAAAGATGGAAAAGAAAGAAAGCTCCAAAGGAAAATGACAAAGACAAAAAAGCATGAGGGAGCCCAAAATGAAGCATTGGGCCCATCAAATGCACCAAGGGCCATGACTTCACTTTGAGCCCATTTGATACACATGAAAAGAGGCCCAACTCCCATGAAAAAGATAGAGTATTTTGCCATGCACACTTGATGACATGGCAAAATCACTCTTTACATGCACATGGAGGGAGTGTGAAAAAGGAAAAATGATGAAGTGGAGAGCTTGCAATGTCCTTCTCCAAGCACCACCTTTGAAAGACTTGAGATCTAAGAAAAGATCAAGAATGCTTGGGCCCACCTTCACACCCCTTTGAATAGCTACATGAAAAAGGAAAAGGATCATGAGAAGAGACAATGAAGATGGAAAAGGACAAGAAAGAGAAAGGAAGTGGTCCATACCTTTACCACTCACCAAAGAAGGACCACCTTGCTGTCCCAAGATTTCTCTAAGGCCCACCACTTGAAAAGAGCAAAGGACCACCAAAGAAGAGAGAGGAAACTTGAAGAAAGAAAGAGTATGAGAGAGAGAAGAGAGAGATTGCACGTTTGAGGGGGGGAGGGTGCCCCATGTTATATAGAAAAGGGGAGGGCACCCTTTTACCCAGCCCCCTGAAGAGACCAGGAGGCAGAGACCGGGCGGGCGGCCCATGGGAGGCCGTCCTAGCCTCTACCTAGGTGAAACGACCTCCCTCTCCCTCTCCTTGGGAAGAACTCCTCCTTGGGAAGGGTGGTTGCAAGTGAATCTTGTACCTCCATGTAAGAATGAAGTGATGGAAGAGAATGGTGAGAAAAAAGAGGAAAACTCACCAAAATCTCATCTCATGAGAAATGGGTGAGAAATTGGGTGGATAATGTGGAAATGTTCCATGGAATTTCCAAGAAAAAGAAAGAAAAATTTGACTTGGTCAAACAATGATCTCAACCATCCAAAGGCATGACCAGATGATCCAAACCATTCCAAGAGGAATCCCAAGAATCTCCGCCCTTGATTACTGTTCACATGTACATGTTTTGGTCCGAAGACCTTAAACTACGTCGGGATCAAGATCCCGAGGGATTGTCAATAAAACCGGCATCAGTCTTCTTCAAGATCTGGTGGCTCCGGACATTTTCAGAAAACCAAAAAAATATATACATCACTTGTACAGTTTCTGGTCCGAAGACCTTAAACTACGTCGGGATCAGGATCCCGAGGGATTTTTAATAAAAATGGGTATCGATCTCGACTATCAAAATCAGAATCGATGACCCAGAATTTAAAAAAAAAAAAAAGAAAAAAAAAAAGAAAAAAAAGAAAACAAAAAAATGTCTTTCCTCTTTTAAAGTTTTGGGTCCGAAGACCTTAAACTACGTCGGGATCAACGTCCCGAGAGATTTTTAATAAAAACCAACATCGATCCCAGCCTTTCAGGCCAAGATCTGATGATCTGGATCATTTCGAAAAAACAAAAAAATATGTTTGCCCCCTCTTGTACATGTTTTGGGTCCGAAGACCTTAAACTACGTCGGGATCAACATCCCGAGAGATTTTCAATAAAAGCCGGCGTCGGTCTTCTTTGCTCACATCAAGATCAATGACTCCGGACATTTTCAAAAATCATAAAAATATATTACCAGCCCCGCTTTTAAAGTTTTGGTCCGAAGACCTTAAACTACGTCGGGATTGACATCCCGAGAGATTTTCAATAAAAACCGGCATCAGTCTGGATTGTCCATCCGCTGACACCGGACTTTTTTCCAAAAACAAAAAAAAAAAAAAAAAAAAAAACATGTTTGCCCCTCTTTTGTACAGTTTCATGGTCCGAAGACCTTAAACTACACTGGGATTAATTTCTCGGGGGACCTTTCTCGCTTTCAACTAAAAACCGGCATCGGCCTCGACCGTTGGGATCATGGTTAGATAACCCGGATCATTTCAAAAATACCAAAAATATTTTAAAGCTTTCCATAAAAACCAGTGTCAATCTCGATTACCCGAGTTGAAATCTGGAACCTTTTCAAAACAAAAAATATATATATACAATATAAAACAAAAAAAGTTTTCATCACCAGTTTTGATCCACCAATTTATCCCCAGTGGTCCGAAGACCTAAAACTACACTGGGATTAACTTCTCGGGGGCTTTCTTTCCTAACCTGTTCCAGACATGGCTGACACTTGATCGTACGGGTGTCTGGAATCTTTTAAACAGGTAAGGGCTGAGGCGGGCAGAACTCCGCAATCCTGTTCGTGTTGAACGCACCGTGATAGACAACCTTGATTTGGAAGTCGCTGTTGAAGCTGACGGATGTTCCCTGTTCCTAGAACTCATGAAGGGGATTAAGGCTGTTGGGAGGTGGAGCTCACCCTCACGGAATTGTGAGCAACGTAAGACCCCAAACTGGATTGACTAAGGGAAATGTGAGGATGTGGCTCATTTTGTGGCCGAAGGAGTCCGTCGGACGATACGTGGTCTATGTGCATTGCACATGAGGAACAGGCAACTTTGTGGGTGTGTTGACTGAAAACCCTCAAAATCTCCTCATCCGAAGATGTAAAACTACGGCACTTAACTGTGTGAGACTCGTCTTGCTCGCTGACGTAAAATGGATCGGGTGCCTTACCAGCAGTAGAAGCTGGAAATGGATGGAAATTCCACATCTTTTCCCTGCATTTCAGAAAAATCACAAAATACAAAAACATTGCAAAATCACCTCTTCAAAAATCACAAAAATATTTCCCTTGCTTTCAATCAGAATATTGTCAAAAATCACAAAAATATTTCCCTTGCTTTCAATCAAAATATTTCAAAAATCACAAAAATATTTCCTGTGTTTTCAATAACCAATCTCTATCCTGATCGCTCAGGTAAAGATTCGGACCACATATTTACAAAAATCACAAAAATTAGCATCCCCAGCACTACAATTCAGGAGTCTTGAACTCCGCTCACTTCACAGTATGGGATGACGGATCCAATCGCCCGCAAATTGGAATCTTGACCAAAACGGGCAACCAAACACCATCTCAATCACATGTATGCCCAGAAGAACATCTTGAAGTCGGATGATATCCTCGTACATTCTCATTAGCAAAGAAACAGCATCTTGGGACGATGGACCTGATCGACCACGGGTCGGGATCTTGACCAACCCGCTGTCCAAACCTCCGTATCAAAAAGAAAAATCCCCAAGGGAATACAACCCTGCAAGCAATAAGCTCAAAATTCTCTGCATCTCCAGCAAAAGCAAAATCATCAGACCAGAAGAGAATGAGCCAAGCCATGCATTCATCATGCATCTCCATGCATCAGCATCCATCGCATCAATCATCATGTTTACCTGCTTTCAAAATAAAAGTCGGTTAGCTAAAGACCCCATAGGCATCCCTAGTGGAGGCACATGCAAACCAGAATTTCATTTCAAAAAGACAAAAAATATTTCTATTTGCAAATAAAAACCCCACGGAGTATCACTCCCCAGAGTGGGTGCCTTTTCAAAAATCCAAAAATGTTTTCCAGTAGAGCGTTCTGCCTCCAACACACCAGGAGATCTTCCATATCTCTGGGTAGGAGCCAACGCAAAAATCAAATAAGATCCGATGTCTCGCGGTTTCCCCGGAGATCATCGGATCCAATGCACTCAAAGTACGGTCGAACCGAACTCCAGTGTCAGTGCGATCGTACCACATGCCAAGATACGAAAAGATGAAAAGCCAAAAGGCTCGGTCAAAGAAACCATTTGAACAGGTGGAAACGATGAATTGTAACCCAAGTATCAAAATCAGCAAATTGGGTGGAAAGAGTTCACCCGCACATACCTAGGCGTGGATGCCTGAAGTACCTTGACTGAGTCCAAGTCGGCGTAGTAGAATCCCGTAAGACTATCGGACGCAGGGCGTCTAACCACTTTGACAGTCAAGCGAAACAAGTACTCCTGGAGTGATCTGGGAAAACATCAAACATCATACAAACAGTCTCAGGGTCAGCATCCTCGTAAGACTAACGGACGCAGAGGCTCTGCTGTACCTTTCCGATGTTAGTACCGATCGGGAATGGAAGGGTTGCGATTGGGTACCCAGGTTGCAGCAAACTGCAGGGACAATCGCAACGTTTTCTCCAAACTCTCGCGGTATGTGCGAGTTATCAATTTCCAGACAATCAACTGACTCAGATACAAAGGACAACAAGGATTCCAGACCACAATCAAGGAAAGAATGAATTGCAAACCAAGCATCAAAACCAGCAGACCGGGTGGAAAAGCCCACCTGCACATACCTAGGCGTGGATGCCTGAAGTACCTTGACTGAGTCCAAGTCGGCGTAGTAGAATCCCGTAAGACTATCGGACGCAGGGCGTCTAACCACTTTGACAGTCAAGCGAAACAAGTACTCCTGGAGTGATCTGGGAAAACATCAAACATACAATCAATCACAGGGTCAGTAACCTCGTAAGACTGTCGACGCAGAGGCTCTGCTGTACCTTTCCGATGTTAGTACCGGTCGGGAATGGAAGGGTTGCGATTGGGTACCCAGGTTGCAGCAAACTGCAGGGACAATCGCAACGTTTTCTCCAAACTCTCGCGGTATGTGCAAGTGAGCGATCTCCAAACGATCAACTGGCACAGATGCAAAAGCAAGCAAAGATTTCAGACCATGATCTATGAATGACCGGGTCAGAAGTGGGGTGTCCACTCGCTTTGGCATTCGGTTGCACGCAACCTCTGCCAAAGAGGGGCATCTGTAGACACCCCACCTTCGGCTACACTGTTGGTAGAGATAGCTGGTTGAACGGAGGACCATACCCCCAAATTCAAGTCCAAACTCAGCCAAACTCACCCTTGTAAGCCCCATTCCATAGCCCAGTTCAAGCCTGAACCCAGTCAACCCAGTCCTAAAAATCACCCTGAAAAACCCCCCATAAAAAAGGCCAGTCAAAAAATCCCAAAAAAAAGTCAAACTCACTGAGTCAACTTGCTGAGTTAACCCGCTGAGTCAACTCGTCGAGTCAACCCGTCGAGTCAAAACACCGAGTCAACCCGTCGAGTCAACCCGTCGAGTCAAACCACTGAGTCGACCCGCTGAGTCAACTCACTGAGTCGACCAGCGAGTCCAACGGCAGCCCCGAGGGAACGGCCGTACTCGCTGGAAACCGAGGAGCGGCCGTACGGGCGGCCCATGGCAGGCCGCCCGGAAAAAATTACGAGAATGCCCTTGTCCGCTGCTATAAATACCCCCCTCCTCTTCTCATTTCAACAAGCCATTCGAGTCCATTTCAGCCCGAGAGCTCTGAGTCCATCTCTCCACCCTTTAGCCCATTTTTCCACCAAGGAGAGCCCGAGTGAGGAGAGTCTAACCCTGGTCCAGCCCAGCCTGACCACTGGTCCAAGCCTCCCAGGCCACCCAAGTCTTGATCCAGCCACTCGAAGCCAACCCTTGCGACACCTCCGTCCACCCAGCTACTCATTTTCCAGCATCATCTCATTTGCATCTAGCATAAGTGCAACATTTACTTTTCTTCCAATCCCCCTGCTTCACTACAAGCACCTTGATTACTCAAACACACATGCATATGTCTTTATATTAAGCACCTGTCAGTTCGAGCGTATGCTCTGGGCTTGCCTGTTGTTGGAACCTGCCCATCAGAAACTCTTACTGTTCAGGCCTGCATTCACGCTTCACCATAAAACACCTTGATCATTCAAGCACACTGCATACGTCTTACATTAAGCACCTGTCAGTTCGAGCGTACGCTCTGGGCTTGCCCGTTGTTGGAACCTGCCCATCAGAAACTCTTACTGTTCAGACCCGCATTCATGCATCATGTCATCCATGAGAATATATGAGGATTAAATTAGACTTTCAAGTATTCGATCGATTCTGTGAAGTAGAGACCGTACTTCGGTACGGGCAGTGTGTGGGGTGCTTAACCTCTTCCCACCCTGTAACCGTGATCCCTTACCTTGAATCTCTGACCGCAGATCAACAGGAGTCATTTTAGAGGAAGGAATCTTCGGATTCCCTTCTCTAACGTTTCTACGGGGTCTAGCCGACTGTAGATTCGAAGTAACTGGCTAGTGGCGACTCTGGTCTTATATAAACTCACTTAAACATATTCAGCTCAACACGACAACCAAACAAAGCCCTCGAGAACGAGGCAAGCCAGTGGCACAAACGGCGATTTCGCACTCACGCACCTCTTCCTCTTCTTCTTCCGAAGGGAAAGGGAGAACGACGTCGTGTGGGAGCGCGGAGAAATCGGCGAGGGTCCACACTAGTATATAACCAACGCAAGTGGGGACTCGGATACAGGGCAACCTTCATGGACAAGAGAAGAAAGAAATTTCGGTGCTCACCCATCCAATTCGTCAAGCCAGGAGAACCTTGCAAAGATCCAGGAGGGAATCAACCGACTGCACTACACAAAGGCCTCCCGATGAGCCTAGTTTGGGCCACGTGGCCCCCCATTCGATGGGATCAGATTCTCGAACCCTCTAAGCCTCCAGAAGAAGGAGGAAATGATGAAGACGAAGAAGGAAGACAAATACAGCAGCTTCAGGACCAGGTTACTCTGACACCTGCTCCCAACCAGGGGCACAACTTGCCCACTTCTCTCAACCGGGGGCACAACCTGCCCACTTCTCTCAACCAGGGGCACAACTCGCCCATCTCAGCACCAATTAGCAAGGGGCACGACTTGCCCATCTCTGCAAAGTCAACATCATCAATCATCAGCCAGGGGCAGAAGCAGCCCATCCATTGGACCAAGAAAGGGAAGTGGCCAGCCCTAGATTGGTCTGATGTCCAGGTTCCAAACTCGTGTCTCACTGCGGAACCAGACGAACTGCAATGCGAGGTAAGTGATCCGGGAGGGACTGAGTACGGCTCAGATCTCGAACCCGACCAGCAAGAAATCATGGTCATTGGTCCAGACCGTGATTCTTTGCCCAAATCATCAACCCCCACCTCTTCAGGGGAGGAAGTGTGGGGTCCTGAATGGTCATCTGTTCCCCTCACTTTTGAATCAGCCAAAGAGCCATCTGAGGGCTCTGGCTTCCAAAAAAAAATGCCTGTTTAAGCAGCGATCGGAGCTTTGGAACAAGTTGGGATCAATCGTGGTCTGCAATGCCCGCTTGTTCAAAGTCCCGTGAATTTCGAAAATCCAAAAAAATCAAAAACTTTCAAAAGACAAAAACATCTAGTATTTCCATTTCAGAAAATTCTCAAAAACCAAAAAATATTTCTTTTCCTGCATTCAATAGCGTGCCAAGTTCGTCTAAAGAGTCACATGAGTTTGAAGTCGAATCATATGATTTCGACATCGAATTAGACTTCGAACTCATGGGTCTGGACGAAGCTCGGGACGAGGAAGATGATGATCCTGCTCCCGAACTTGAGGATCTCCTCAAAAAGTTCGAATCTAAAGCCAATGTTGTAGCCGATGATTTCGAGATAGTAAACTTGGGGACGCCTGAGATCCCTAGGGAAGTACGCATTGGAAAATCGTTGCCACCTGAGATGAAACAGAAAATGATAGAGTTCCTAGCTCCAAGATTGTCCAACTTCGCGTTCTCATATGAAGACATGCCGGGGCTCGATAAAGAGCTCGTTGTACACCATCTGCCAACCAAGGCAGATATGAAGCCCGTGAAGCAAAAACTCCGAAGAATGAAGCCAGAATGGGCTCTGAAAGTCCGAGATGAAGTCATCAAGCAATACAACGCGGGATTCTTGGTAGTCTCCAACTACCCTGAATGGCTCGCTAACATCGTACCAGTACCGTAGAAGGACGGCAAGGTTCGAATGTGCATCGACTTCCGAGATCTCAACAAAGCCAGTCCAAAAGATGACTTCCCTTTGCCACATATCGACGCTCTGGTCGACAACACTGCTGGATACAAGATCTTCTCATTTATGGACGGGTTCTCAGGTTACAATCAGATCAAGATGGCCGTCGAAGATCGCGAGAAGACATCGTTCATCACTCCCTGGGGAACCTTCTGTTACAGGGTAATGCCGTTCGGTCTGAAGAACGCAGGAGCAACATATCAGTGAGCAATGACAGCATTATTCCACGACATGATGAACAAGGAGCTCGAAGTATATGTGGACGACATGATCGTCAAATCTCGCACAATTGAAGGACACTTTGAAGATCTGAAGAAGTTATTCAACAGATTAGAAAAGTACAAGCTTCGCCTCAACCCTCAGAAATGTGTCTTCGGTACAATGGGAGGTAAGCTCCTCGGCTTTATGGTGAGCGAAGATGGCATCAGGGTCGACGAGACCAAAACCAGAGCAATCATCGAGATGCCCCCTCCTAGAACAGAGAAAGAAATTCGTGGCTTCCTCGGCAGAATTCAATACATCAGTCGCTTCATCGCACAGCTCACACCTATCTGTGAGCCCATATTCAAGCTCCTTCGGAAGAACGTCCCAAAAGAATGGAATGATGATTGCCAAGTCGCCTTCGACCGCATCAAGAAGTATCTCATGAATCCTCCAGTCCTAGTGCCGCCCGCTCCTGGACGACCACTATTGTTATACATCTCGGTAGCAGCAGAAGCCATTGGCTGTGTCCTCGGCTAGCACGACGAGACCGGGAAGAAAGAACAAGCAATATACTATTTGAGCCGGAAGTTCACCGACTACGAGACCAGGTATTCCCCGATCGAGAAGACTTGCCTCGCCCTAGTCTGGGCAACTCAGCGACTCCGTCAATACATGATTGCATTCCCTATTCTCCTTCTCGCTCACATGGATCCGCTCAAGTACCTGTTCGAGAAACCGGCACTCACTGGAAGGATAGCTAAATGGCAGCTACTCTTGTCTGAGTTCGACATCACCTATGTCACTCAAAAGGCAATCAAGGGACAGGCCCTCGCCGATCATCTTGCGGCTCACTCTCTCCTGGACTATCAGTCGCTCAAGACATTCTTCCCTGATGAAGATCTCTTGCTCATTGAAGAGGAAGAAAAGAAGAAAAAAGATGAATGGACGTTATTCTTCGACGGCGCAGCAAATTCTAAAGGGAGTGGTATTGGAGCAATCCTCTACTCTCCAGATGATGTCCCTATTCCTATCTCGAGGCGCATCGCGTTCGAGTGCACCAACAACATGGCAGAGTACGAAGCATGCATCGCTGGCTTAAGGGAAGCCATAATCTTGGGCGTCAAGAAGCTACGAGTATTTGGAGACTCACAGCTTATCATCAACCAGACCAATGGCGAATGGAAGACCAAAGACGAGAAGTTGATACCATATCATGTGTATCTTGACAATCTGATCGAAGAATTCAAGGAAATCACCTTCTCATACATGCCCAGAGCCAAGAACCAGTTTGCAGATGCTCTCGCCACGCTCGCATCAATGCTCGAGATCCCAAAAGGAGCTTCAGAATGGGAGCTCACAGTCGAAATTCAAGAAGAACCTGCTTTTTGCCTGCAAATAGAAGAAGCCGAAGCTGTCCCTGACAAACCCTGGTATGCCGACATCAAGCAATATCTCGAAACCCAGGAGTATCCAGAATCAGCAACAGCAACAGATCGCCGAACCATCCAACGTTTGGCCGGCCAGTTCACCATCAGTGGCGAAGTTCTCTACAAGCGATCCTATAATCACATCCTCCTCCGATGCGTCGATGAAACAGAAGCTGCAAAGATCATGAAAGAAATACACGAAGGAATCTGTGGCCCACACATGAATGGGCACATGATGGCAAAGAAGATTCTACGACTCGGCTACTACTGGCTCACCATGGAGACAGACTGTTGCAAGCACGTCAGAAAATGCTTCAAGTGTCAAGAGCATGCGAATCAAATCCATGCCCCATCATCAGAGTTATACAACCTGACCACCCCCTGGCCCTTCTCCATGTGGGGACTCGACATCATCGGCAAGATCAGTCCCAAAGCATCAAATGGTCACGAGTACATACTTGTGGCAGTCGACTACTTCACCAAGTGGGTAGAGGCAGCCTCCTACATCACGATTGCAGCATCTCAAGTGATCAAATTCATGAAGAACAACATCATATGCCAGTATGGAATCCCCAATGCTATCATCACAGATAATGGGACCCCGTTCGTCAACAAGAAGATGGATGACTTCCTCAGCAAGTTCAAGATCCAACGTCATCGATCAAGCCCCTACCGTCCCCAGATGAATGGTGGGGTAGAAGCCGCAAACAAGACAATCGTCAGGATACTCGAGAAGATGGTCGTGACATATCGAGATTGGTCAGATATGCTCCCATATGCACTTTGGGCCTATCGAACGTCTGTACGGTCTGCTACGGGCGTTACTCCTTTCGAGCTTACTTACGGAATGGAAGCAGTCCTACCAGTCGAGGTGGAAATACCATCACTACGAGTGTTACTCGAAAGCGGAATTGAAGAAGGAGAATGGCAACGGGCCAGATTCGATCAGTTGCAGCTGGCAGATGAAAAACGCATGCGTGCACTAAGTCATTCACAGTGCTATCAGAAAAGGATCGCTCGGGCTTACAACAAGAGAGTCCGAAAAAGGAGCTTCAAGGTAGGCGACATGGTCATGAAGAAGATTCTACCGTCGCACCTTCCAGATCCCAGAGGAAAGTTCAAACCCTCGTGGGACGGGCCACTGATCATCAGAGAAGTACTTCCTAAAGGCGCCCTCAGACTCACCAGCATGAGAGGGGTGGATCTTCCTTCGCCAACCAACGCCGACAACGTGAAGATCTTTCACGGGTAAGATATTCTGACCTTATCAAAGGTTACTTTAACAGAGCTGAAGTCAAGGGGTCAAAGCTAAAGATCTCTGAGAAATCATTCCGTCCACCAATAAGTGTTTCAAATAAGGGGATTCAAAAAGAGAAAAATATAAAAAAAAAGGGGATTCAAAAGGAAAAGACAAAAAAGAAGAAGAGAAAAAGAATACAAAAGAAAAAAAAAGAGAGAGAAAAAAAAGAAAAAAAAGAAAAAGGGAAGCCAAAGAAAGGCACTCAAGAAAAAAAAAAATCAATCCGAGAAACACAGTCATCCATCCATTCATCTCAGAGGGGTCTTTAGCAAAGACCGACAGCTCTATTATCGTAACTCAGGATAAGGGCTGAAAGACTGCCATCGGCCGGCAACGACGGATTCCCGACCTCTAGCCGCCGCAGTTATCCAGAAACCCCCCCAAAAAAAAGAGAAAAAAAAAAGAAAAGAAAAAGAAAATGTGTGCCTAAACAAAAAGGGCGGAGTGAAAACCCGAAAGGGCGCTCCGAGTAAAAACAGTGGGCATACAGCGGACTTGATGAAAACCTGAAAGGGCGCCAAGGGTAAAAACAGCACAGCTGCCAAGGGGCAGGCAAGACCAAATACCCGGGACGTGGTGAAAACCTGAAAGGGCGCCACGGGCAAAAATGACGGGAAAAAGCCGGCTGTGGTGAAAACTCGAAAGAGCACTACAGGCAAAAATGGCTCAAAATGAAAAAAAAAAGAAAAGAAAAAATAAAAGTGCAGGTACCAAGAAAGCAGACGGTCCAGATCAGTTCAAGCGGTTACAGTTCAAGAACAAGAGGAAGTACAGTCAGGAGTGAAGAACTCTACAAACTCTGACAATCTCAGGAAGCAAGAGTTTCCATTGCCTACATCTCTAGGGAACCAAAGGAGCACACAAGTCAAATCTCGAGACATCGGTCAAAGCATTGGCCGAGCAACAGTTCTGATTCCTATATCCCGACACAAAGTCCAGAAACACTCACAAGACAACTCATGGCACAGTAGATTTTCAAACAGTTCTCTCCTTTTTAATTAAATGCATCATATTTCTTTTACATATAACATATCGCCTTTTTCAAAAAATACAAAAATGCATCATCATCAATCATATATGCAAAAAAAGAATGTGCAGGTGGCCAACACAATCAATCTCTACCCTCCTCCTCGGCCACATCAGGTGAGTCCTCTGACTCATAAAAAGATAGTCTCTCTCTCAACCTGCTCACCTCCATACGCAGGTAATGCACCTCATCGCGCTCAAGGATACGGATCGCTGTCTCCTCATCAGACAACCTCCGATCGGCAACCAATCTCCTCGACATCATCTCACAATGATACCGAAGTGCGGAGATCTCAGACAACAGATGACCATGAGTGGCCAAAAGGAAGCCAGGATCGATAAACGGGCGCTCCTCAAAAGGTTCATATGAACCAGATGAAGAGCCAGCATCTCCAAGAATATCCTGCTCATCCTCATCAGCAGTCTGGTGCCAACAAGGGATACGTCGATACAAAGACTGCTCAGCAACCTAGTACTGATATGGGGCGGTCGCCATCGGAAAAGTCCGCAGCTCAAATCCCAACAAATCAGCTGTCAAATAACTCGCCCAGGAACAATCAATCAGGGTCCTGAAGTCAGAAGATCTAGAGGGGAGTACTCGACGCCCGATACCCGCAAAAGCGAAAAGAGGAACATCCTGCTCATACCCAAACTGCTGCAGGAACCGAATGGGGTGATAAGAAAAGTAGGATCGAAAGCCTACCAACATCAGAGGATGGCGGTGTGCATCGCAAAGCACTGGAGGAAGTGAAAGCCAAGATGACTCCCAACGAACATTCCAGTCACGCAGATCAGCGAACATCCTGCGATACAAGGGCTCGCTCATCCTAGCTGAAGGCGGAAGGAACTCCATAATATAACGCATGATGTCAGAGCCCGGGATGCCAGGAAGAGGTACAGGAACGGTCAGAGAAAGACGCTCCCATAGCCAGACCTGATCACAAAAAGGAAAAGAAGTTCAGCTAAAGCAAAGCGATCCCCAACAAAGCAAGAAGGAAAAAAAGGTGTAGAAAAGATACCTGCAGGAAGGCACAGCAGCCGCGAAGAACACGAGTGCGACCCAGGACGCAGTCAGTCAGCCCATCAAATAGCTCGGCCAAAATAAGAGAAATGGTCCCCTGCCGACGGACAGCTCGGCTCATCACCTCAAAAAGTAAAGGGGTCTGGGATCTGCGCCATCCCGAGAACAGCACCTCAGCAATCAAGCAGAACATCAGTGCGTTCCGAGCAAAGGTGGAACCGGCCGTACCCTGAGGACCCGAAAAAAGATCATACAGCAAGTCCAAAGAGAACACAACAGCATCCTGGCCACCTGCTGCAGGCCGAACAAGATAGGGAATCCCGAACCAGTTCTGCGGTGTAGCAGTCTTCGGCGATGTCTTCGGCGAGAAGTACTGAGTGTAATCCAAGGGTAAGCCAGTCAAGCGTGCAAGCTCCTCCAAAGAAGGCCCCATCTCCATATCATTGAACGCAAACAAGTTCAACGAAGGGACCCAGTCAATCACGGCAGCTCCAAGCATCCTCCAATCAATATCAACTCTGGCCAGATGAATCAGACTGCCAAAGCCATAGGACTCCAAATCTCGAATCTCATAAACTGACAAGCTGTCAATCCAAGCAAGCAGTCGTGGCGAGCAGGAAGAACGAGGAAGCAGCTGACAAGTCCTCACCGGTACCCCCTCCAGCATAAAAGGCCCAGAAATCGAGGACAACTCATCAAGGATCGGAAGGTCAACGGGCGAAGGAGAAGGAAAAGCTGGAACCTCTGCAGACTCGACAGCCCCTGACCTGCCCTCAGTAACGGCTATGTCTGATATAGCCGCATCGCTGTCTGAAACTGTCATAATCTCAGCCGCATGAGAAGACTCGCCCACCTCATGAATAGAGTGCGCAAAGGGCCGATGACCAAAAGAAGAACAATGCTCCCAACCAAAAGTGCCATCAGTGAAGATCACACCGCACATCGTGGCATCCTGACCAATCTGACCGTCAAAGAAAACATCTGAACCATCCAAAGGGGTCCCGGCAACCCCGATTAAAGAATCAACGGTCAGATCTGGACCTGCGGCCCCCTCCAACAGAAAATCATGTATCCAGTCATCATCCTGGCCGATCAAGGGGATCGTCGAGGCATCTACACCGTCCATCATCAAGGGGACATCATCAATGATCACATCAAGTCCACCCAAGCAAGTATACCGCGCATCTCGGCCCTCATCCAGAGCATCCAAACCGTCAAAGGTACCATCTGAGCCATCCATACCATCCAGACATGAGATCAGCCCATCTATGTCCCTCATAGTCCCATCATCACCGTCCATCACATCATCCATGGAACCCACACTCAAGGGATGCATAGCCTCACCTATGTCCCATCCCATCATCTCATCCATACCATCCATTCCTCCCATAATGAGGGCCCCATTCAAATCAGAAAATCCAGCCATCCCACCATTAATGGAGCTATTCAAAGCTCCATCAACCACCATCCCAAGCCCTTCATCAATGCTTCCATTCAATGCACCATCTCCACCATCCATTAAAGAAATCTCTCCATCATTAAAGCCTTCAATACTCTCTGAAGTGTGGGACCCACCATGAACAGCCCCCACAGCCCATAAATCCCCACCATCCATTGCCTAAGAAAGGACAAACCAAGATGAAGACAAGATGATGATGAAAGAGGAGACAAAGAGAAGATTCATTGTTGGAATCGAACCTGAACGTACATAGCAGGTGGGGACAGCAGCAACAGGGACCAGAGAATGTCCGAGCACGAGCCAGCCCAGGCCGCTCAAGAGACGAGCTCTGGGCGGCCTGCCCTGGGCCGCCCGTACGGACGCAGATCCCCTCTCTTCGCGGGATTGGCTCCGGGGCTTTTGGTAGGTGAGGCTGACAGTCCACGTCAGCAGATGGCGCTCCGTGGGCCGCCCAAGGCTCCGGTCCACTCCAGATTTCGACTGAAGATGATCAAGATCATACAAAAGGTGCCCCACTGGTCCAATCATGAAGCAATGTGACCGGAATAGGGCTGATCAAGCCAAAGAGAAGGAAAGGTGATCAAGTGGGGGCCACAAGCAATCCAAGCCATTCAAAGACTAGATCATCACGATCTAAACCATTGAAGAACCTACATGAGCCGTCAAACAACAAGATCAAAGGTTTGATCATCACAAGAAGGGCCAGAATCCAAGATCTAATCATCAAGTGGGCCCACAAAGCCAAATCAAGCGATCAGAGACGTTCAAACCATCATCCACACCATGAGAAGCATTCCTAACCTCACAAATCATCAAAAGAAGTGCCCCAAAGTAAAGCTAAGGTCTCAAGTGGGCCCACAGGGCCAAATCCATCAGTCTGAACCATTCAAGGGCCAAATCATCAAGATCCGAACCATTGGAAAGCTTACACAAGTCATGGAGCAGCAAGATCAAAGGTTCGATCATCAAAAGAAGGGCCAAAATCCAAGATCTAAACATCAAGTGGGCCCGCAGGGCCTAAATAAGCGATCTGAACCGTTCAAGTCATTGTCCATGCAGTTGAGGAATCACAAATCATCAAGGAACAAGTCTAAATCAAAGCATCCAGATATCATCAAGAAATTTGAGACAAAACAAAGACCATATATATTCATTCAAAAGAGCTTGATACAAAGATAGAGGTAAAAGTACAAAGCCATACAAAGCAGAGCCAGCTACAAGTCACCAACATAATCATCATCGCCCCTCCTCGCGTCCCGCTCCCGACGATAAAGATCCATCAAAGGGGCAGTCACTGAACCTCCAGCGTACCTGCGACGGCCACCTGGAACATAAAGCGAAGGAAGCAAAGGCCCCTGGCCAAATAGCAGATACCACTCGTCATAATCACGATCCGGGATCGTGAAACGGAAGCCAGGCTGGCCCACCAGAGCCTCAACTCTCTCATCAGCTGGCATCCGAGCAGCCGGAGGAGGTGCAGAACAGGGGACCCGAGCTACCCCAGTGACTTGCCGAAGCAATCTCTCTCCCAAGTACCATTGGAAGGACTCAGCGTCAGAAAGCATAACACGGAGACATGAAGCATCATATGCCTCCACGCGCTGGGGTGTGTAGTAGAGAGGGAAACTAGCGTACGGCATCCGGGCAAACTGCAGCAGAAGAGGTTACCACGATCAGTTACAAGTACAGTACAAGGACAAAGACAAGCAAGATACTTACGTCCTCGATGGTCAGCCCGTCTATATCAGCACGCCAATTGTCCCCGGGAACTCGGGAGTTCCGCTGACGATTCTGCTGATGCCAGTACATGTGGCGATACTGAGCGGGTTCAATGTCATCTCGCATCCTCGGCGCAAGATGTGGAAAATGGTCATAAAAGCAGGTCTGGATGAAAGTACATTTAATGATCAGAGAGAGAAAGGAGGCAAACGGCTCCAAAGAGGATGAAAGAAGAGGTACCTCAACAACAGGCCAGAAGCCTGTGAAGGACCGGCTATGCCGACAGGTCTTGTCCAGACCTTGAAAGAGACGGGTCAGGATGGCCCCATTCCAGTTATAGGGGTGATGAAGATCCTCGACTAAACGAAGAAATTTAGGATCAACTCTCTCATTCACATGGCAAAAAAGAAAGGATCCAAAAGCATAAGTGATCATGGCCCGCGCCTTGTGGAGGGCCTCTCGCTCGGTGGTAGGGACGACGGAAGCAAAATTGTTGTAAAACCATCGCATCTTCACTTGATGGCCTTGGAATTCACCCTCAGGAGGGACATCACCGACAAGCCGCAGCCAATCAGTGGAAGAGAGAGGAGCTAAAGAGCTAACTTGAGGGACAATTGCCCCATGAAATGGGAAACCTATCTGCATGTAAATGTCCAAAGGGGTTATCCCCCATTCTCCACAAGGGAGTTGAAAGGTGTGGGTCTCATCCCGCCACCTCTCACAAAGGGCCGCAAGCATCATACGGTTGGCGTCGTTATTATGGAAGCGTAGGGTGAGGAGGCCAGCAAAAGGAGTACCATCTAGTACTCGCTCAAGCAAGGGCTGTGGCTCCTTCATCCAATTGTCCCAGCGATCCCTGGTACCTCGACCCTTGATAGCAGGAAGAGGTTGATGCTCCATAGCTAGGGAACACATGTGGTCCCCTCGGCGGACAATGAAAGCAGGATCATCCTCGTCAACCACTTGGTGGCCCCTGGTACCATCCGCCATGGAATCCTACAAGCTTGGCAAGGTAAGTCCCTATCCTTTACCCATTAAAATCTAAATTCTCATCCAAGAAACCCATGGGATTGGACTCGCATTCAAATGCAAAATCTAAAGTCCAACTCCATGTGTCGCTTAGGATATGTGTTGGGCCCATTGGAAAAAGTAAGGCCCACCTTAAAGAAGGTGGCATGGCATGCCTTAGGTAAGAAAAGTCCATTATCCAAGGACACATTTTGGACAACAAATGCACTCAAGTGCCATGAGATCAACAAAGAACAAGAATCCTACTTCACATGAGAAATCCCTTTTCAAAGTCCATATGTGGCCAAGGATTGGTCCATTTTTTATGCCAAGGCCATGGCTCTCACTTAAGATGTTTCCATCTTTTTACACATGTGCATGGACAAGTGGGGAATAGAAAGGAAACGGGCCCCCAAGAGCAACCGAAATGCCTCATCTCAATGGATTGGAGAAAGCACATAGCCCACTTTGGAGAACATGAGGACCCATTCATGGGTTAACCATGGGCAACCTTATGTGCCTCATCTTGATGAAAATTTTGACCACGAAAATGCAACAAGGAGGTCTACCCACAAACATATGAATCAAAGAAGCTAAGGGTAGAAAGTCGATGCACATAGCCCACATGAAGAATCAAAGTTGAAAATGCCCATGAAAAGGCAAGTTTGGGCAACTTATGTGCACCAACTTGTTCACCAAAAAGGGAGACCATTTGAGCACAAAAGAGCATGGCTTGATGAGTCACCCAACCATCATGAAAATGGATAAGAATGGTACACATAGCCCACTTGAAGATCAAAATCCAAAATGTCCCAAGGCATGGGACAAAAATGGGTAACTTATGGGTACCATTCCTTCTCACAAATGGAAGAAGAAATCACTCATATTTGAATGATGATGGGTGATCCACCAAGCCCCCATAGAAAAGATCAAGGACCCATGGTTGTATGGGTAGCTCACTTGAGAATCATCCATTTGAGGTTGATAACATCTAAGGGAAACTCTTGAAAATCACATTCCTACCACAAAGGAAGCCATTTGAACTTAGTGAGATTGTGGGAACAACTCACTCATGGGACTTGTAGATGGTCAAGTAACTCAAGTCCTCCATCCATCAAGAAAAGAGCATGAAAATAAAAAAAAAAAAATCCACATGGACAAAGTGTAGTGGGGCACACATGGTTCAAAGAAGTGCCAAAGTTTCAATGAAGGCCCAAAAGCCCATCCACATGAAAAACTTCAAGGAACCCACCACACTTTGTACAAGGATGTACATCATAATCAAGAAATAGTGGAAGACTTGGGCTACTTGTCCATATAAGCCCAACTAGGAAAACTAGCCCACTTGAGATCCAAAATGAAGAATGGGCTAGCCACCTTGGTCCATACACATGTAGAGAAAGATGGGGTCACCCAAAATGAGCCCCATGAGCCCAAAACCTGAGATGGGCCCTACCATGCCCATGGGCCCAAACCTTGAAAAAGATGGAAAAGAAAGAAGAATTCCAAGGGAAATGACGAAAGAAAGAAAGCAAGAGGGAGCCCAAAATGAAGCATTGGGCCCATCAAATGCACCAAGGGCCATGACTTCACTTTGAGTCCATTTGATACACATGAAAAGAGGCCCAACTCCCATAAAAAAAATAGAGTATTTTGCCATGCACACTTGATGACATGGCAAAATTACTCCTTACATGCACATGGAGGGAGTGTGAAAAAGGAAAAAATGATGACGTGGAGAGCTTGCAATGTCCTTCTCCAAGCACCACCTTTGAAAGACTTGAGATCTAAGAAAAGATCAAGAATGCTTGGGCCCACCTTCACACCCCTTTGAATAGCTACATGAAAAAGAAAAAGGATCATGAGAAGAGACAATGAAGATGGAAAAGGACAAGAAAGAGAAAGGAAGTGGTCCATACCTTTACCACTCACCAAAGAAGGACCACCTTGCT
This sequence comes from Liriodendron chinense, assembly GCA_003013855.2. Classification (NCBI taxonomy): domain Eukaryota; kingdom Viridiplantae; phylum Streptophyta; class Magnoliopsida; order Magnoliales; family Magnoliaceae; genus Liriodendron; species Liriodendron chinense. The sequence goes on from PVNU02003139.1 coordinate 27,612, forward strand.
GTCCCAAGATTTCTCTAAGGCCCACCACTTGAAAAGAGCAAAGGACCACCAAAGAAGAGAGAGGAAACTTGAAGAAAGAAAGAGTATGAGAGAGAGAAGAGAGAGATTGCACGTTTGAGGGGGGGAGGGTGCCCCATGTTATATAGAAAAGGGGAGGGCACCCTTTTACCCAGCCCCCTGAAGAGACCAGGAGGCACAGACCGGTCGGGCGGCCCATGGGAGGCCGTCCTAGCCTCTACCTAGGTGAAACGACCTCCCTCTCCCTCTCCTTGGGAAGAACTCCTCCTTGGGAAGGGTGGTTGCAAGTGAATCTTGTACCTTCATGTAAGAATGAAGTGATGGAAGAGAATGGTGAGAAAAAAAGAGAAAATCTCACCAAAATCTCATCTCATGAGAAATGGGTGAGAAATTGGGTAGATGATGTGGAAAAGTTTCATGGAATTTTCAAGAAAAAGAAAGAAGAATTTGACTTGGTCAAACAATGATCTCAACCATCCAAAGGCATGACCAGATGATCCAAACCATTCCAAGAAGAATCCCAAGAATCTCCGCCCTTGATTACTGTTCACATGTATGAATTGTGGTCCGAAGACCTTAAACTACGTCAGGATCAAGATCCCGAGGGATTGTCAATAAAACCGGCATCAGTCTTCTTCAAGATCTGGTGGCTCCGGATATTTTCAGAAAACCAAAAAAATATATACATCACTTGTACAGTTTCTGGTCCGAAGACCTTAAACTACGTCGGGATCAAGATCCCGAGGGATTGTCAATAAAACCGGCATCAGTCTTCTTCAAGATCTGGTGGCTCCGGATATTTTCAGAAAACCAAAAAAATATATACATCACTTGTACAGTTTCTGGTCCGAAGACCTTAAACTACGTCGGGATCAAGATCCCGAGGGATTTTTAATAAAAATGGGTATCGATCTCGACCATCAAAATCAGAATCGATGACCCAGAATTTTTTCTAAAAAAAAGAAAACAAAAAAATGTCTTTCCTCTTTTAAAGTTTTGGGTCCGAAGACCTTAAACTACGTCGGGATCAACGTCCCGAGAGATTTTTAATAAAAACCAACATCGAGCCCAGCCTTTCAGGCCAAGATCTGATGATCTGGATCATTTCGAAAAAAACAAAAAATGTGTTTGCCCCCCCCTTTTTACTAAGTCTGGGTCCGAAGACCTTAAACTACGTCGGGATCGACATCCCGAGAGATTTTCAATAAAAGCCGGCGTCGGTCTTGTTTGCTCAAGATCAATGACTCCGGACATTTTCAAAAATCATAAAAATATATTACCAGCCTCGCTTTTAAAGTTTTGGTCCGAAGACCTTAAACTACGTCGGGATCGACATCCCGAGAGATTTTCAATAAAAACCGGCATCAGTCTGGATTGTCCATCCGCTGACACCGGACATTTTTCCAAAAACAAAAAAAACATGTTTGCCCCTCTTTTGTACAGTTTCATGGTCCGAAGACCTTAAACTACACTGGGATTAATTTCTCGGGGGACCTTTCTCGCTTTCAACTAAAAACCGGCATCGGCCTCGACCGTTGGGATCATGGTTCGATAACCCGGATCATCTCAAAAATACCAAAAATATTTTAAAGCTTTCCATAAAAACCAGTATCAATCTCGATTACTCGAGTTGAAGTCTGGAACTTTTTCAAAACAAAAAAAATATATACAATATAAAACAAAAAAGTTTTCACCACCAGTTTCGATCCACCAATTCATCCCCAGTGGTCCGAAGACCTAAAACTACACTGGGATTAACTTCTCGGGGGCTTCCTTTCCTAACCTGTTCCAGACATGGCTGACACTTGATCGTACGGGTGTCTGGAATCTCTTAAATAGGTAAGGGCTGTGGCGGGCAGAACTCCGCAATCCTGTTCGTGTTGAACGCACCGTGATAGACAACCTTGATTTGGAAGTCGCTGTTGAAGCTGACGGATGTTCCCTGTTCCTAGAACTCATGAAGGGGATTAAGGCTGTTGGGAGGTGAAGCTCACCCTCACGGAATTGTGAGCAACGTAAGACCCCAAACTGGATTGACTAAGGGAAATGTGAGGATGTGGCTCATTTTGTGGCCGAAAGAGTCCGTCGGACGATACGTGGTCTATGTGCATTGCACATGAGGAACAGGCAACTTTGTGGGTGTGTTGACTGAAAACCCTCAAAATCTCCTCATCCGAAGATGTAAAACTACGGCACTTAACTGTGTGAGACTCGTCTTGCTCGCTGACGTAAAATGGATCGGGTGCCTTACCAGCAGTAGAAGCTGGAAGTGGATGAAAATTCCACACTTTTCCCTGCATTTCAGAAAAATCACCAAAATACAAAAACATTGCAAAATCACCTCTTCAAAAATCACAAAAATATTTCCCTTGCTTTCAATCAGAATATTGTCAAAAATCACAAAAAATATTTCCATCGCTTTCAAATCAAATATCTGCAAAAATCACAAAAATATTTCCCTTGCTTTCAATCAGAATATTGTCAAAAATCACAAAAAATATTTCCATCGCTTTCAAATCAAAATATTTTCAAAAACCACAAAAATATTTCCCTTGCTTTCAATCAAAATATTGTCAAAAATCACAAAAATATTTCTCTTGCTTTCAAAGAAAATATCCTCAAAAATACAAAAATATTTACTGTGTTTTCAATAAACCAATCTCTACCCTCCCAGGTAAAGATTCGGACCACATATTTACAAAAAATCACAAAAATTAGCATCCCCAGCACTACAATTCAGGAGTCTTGAACTCCGCTCACTTCACAGTATGGGATGACGGATCCAATCGCCCGCAAATTGGAATCTTGACCAAAACGGGCAACCAAACACCATCTCAATCACATGTATGCCCAGAAGAACATCTTGAAGTCGGATGATATCCTCGTACATTCTCATTAGCAAAGAAACAGCATCTTGGGACGATGGACCTGATCGACCACGGGTCGGGATCTTGACCAACCCGCTGTCCAAACCTCCGTATCAAAAAGAAAAACCCCCAAGGGAGTACAACCCTGCAAGCAATAAGCTCAAAGTTCTCTGCACCCACAGCAAAAGCAAAATCATCAAACTGAAAGAGAATGAGTCAAAGCCATGCATTCATCATGCATCTCCATGCATCAGCATCCATCGCATCAATCATCATGTTTACCTGCTTTCAAAATAAAAGCCGGTTAGCCAAAGACCCCACAGGCATCCCTAGTGGAGGCACGTGCAAACCAGGTTTCCATTTCAAAAAGATAAAAAATATTTCTATTTGCAAATAAAAACCCCACGGAGTATCACTCCCCAGAGTGGGTGCCTTTTCAAAAATCCAAAAATGTTTTCCAGTAGAGCGTTCTGCCTCCAACACACCAGGAGATCTTCCATATCTCTGGGTAGGAGCCAACGCAAAAATCAAATAAGATCCAATGTCTCACGGTTTCCCCGGAGATCATCGGATCCAATGCACTCAAAGTACGGTCGAACCGAACTCCAGTGTCAATGCGGTCGTACCACATGCCAAGATACAAAAAAGATGAAAGCCAAAAGACTCGGTCACAGAAACCATTTGAACAGGTGGAAACGATGAATTGTAACCCAAGTATCCAAATCAGCAGATTGGGTGGAAAGAGTTCACCCGCACATACCTAGGCGTGGATGCCTGAAGTACCTTGACTGAGTCCAAGTCGGCGTAGTAGAATCCCGTAAGACTATCGGACGCAGGGCGTCTAACCACTTTGACAGTCAAGCGAAACAAGTACTCCTGGAGTGATCTGGGAAAACATCAAACATCACACAATCAGTCTCAGGGTCAGCATCCTCGTAAGACTAACGGACGCAGAGGCTCTGCTGTACCTTTCCGATGTTAGTACGATCGGGAATGGAAGGGTTGCGATTGGGTACCCAGGTTGCAGCAAACTGCAGGGACAATCGCAACGTTTTCTCCAAACTCTCGCGGTATGTGCGAGTTATCAATTTCCAGACAATCAACTGACTCAGATACAAAGGATAACAAAGATTCCAGACCACAATCAAGGAAAGAATGAATTGCAAACCAAGCATCAAAACCAGCAGACCGGGTGGAAAAGCCCACCTGCACATACCTAGGCGTGGATGCCTGAAGTACCTTGACTGAGTCCAAGTCGGCGTAGTAGAATCCCGTAAGACTATCGGACGCAGGGCGTCTAACCACTTTGACAGTCAAGCGAAACAAGTACTCCTGGAGTGATCTGGGAAAACATCAAACATACAATCAATCACAGGGTCAGTAACCTCGTAAGACTGTCGACGCAGAGGCTCTACTGTACCTTTCCGATGTTAGTACCGGTCGGGAATGGAAGGGTTGCGATTGGGTACCCAGGTTGCAGCAAACTGCAGGGACAATCGCAACGTTTTCTCCAAACTCTCGCGGTATGTGCAAGTGAGCGATCTCCAAACGATCAACTGGCACAGATGCAAAAGCAAGCAAAGATTTCAGACCATGATCTATGAATGACCGGGTCAGAAGTGGGGTGTCCACTCGCTTTGGCATTCGGTTGCATGCAACCTCTGCCAAAGAGGGGCATCTGTAGACACCCCACCTTCGGCTACACTGTTGGTAGAGATAGCTGGTTGAACGGAGGACCATACCCCCAAATCCCAAGTCCAAACTCAGCCAAACTCTCCCTTGTAAGCCCCATTCCATAGCCCAGTTCAAGCCTGAACCCAGTCAACCCAGTCCTAAACACCACCCTGAAAAACCCCCCATAAAAAAGTCCAGTCAAAAAGACCCAAAAAAAGTCAAACTCACTGAGTCAACTCGCTGAGTCAACCCGTCGAGTCAACCCGTCGAGTCAAAACACCGAGTCAACCCGTCGAGTCAACCCGTCGAGTCAAACCACCAAGTCGACCCGCTGAGTCAACTCACTGAGTCGACCAGCGAGTCCAACAGTAGCCCTGAGGGAACGGCCGTACTCGCTGGAAACCGAGGAGCGGCCGTACTGGCGGCCCATGGCAGGCCGCCCGGACAAAATTACGAGAGCTGCCACTCTCTGCTGCTATAAATACCCCCCTCCCCTTCTCATTTCAACAATCAATTCGAAGCCATTCGAGTCCATTTCAGCCCGAGAGCTCTGAGTCCATCTCTCCACCCTTTAGCCCATTTTTCCACCAAGGAGAGCCCGAGTGAGGAGAGTCTAACCCTGGTCCAGCCCAGCCTGACCACTGGTCCAAGCCTCCCTAGCCATCCAAATCTTGATCCAGCCACTCGAAGCCAACCCTTGCGACACCTCCGTCCACCCAGCTACTCTTTTTCCAGCATCATCTCATTCGCATCTAGCATAAGTGCAACATTTACTTTTCTTCCAACCCCCCTGCTTCACTACTAGCACCTTGATCCGTCAAGTACACATGCATATGTCTTTATATTAAGCACCTGTCAGTTCGAGCGTATGCTCTGGGCTTGCCCGTTGTTGGAACCTGCCCATCAGAAACTCTTACTGTTCAGACCTGCATTCATGCTTCACTAAAAGCACCTTGATTACTCAAGCACACTGCATACGTCTTACATTAAGCACCTGACAGTTCGAGCGTACGCTCTGGGCTTGCCTGTTGTTGGAACCTGCCCATCAGAAACTCTTACTGTTCAGACCCGCATTCATGCATCATGTCATCCATGAGAATATACGAGGATTAAATTAGACTTTCAAGTATTCGATCGATTCTGTGAAGTAGAGACCGTATTTCGGTACGGGCAGTGTGTGGGGTGCTTAACCTCTTCCCACCCTGTAACCGTGATCCCTTACCTTGAATCTCTGACCGCAGATCAACAGGAGTCATTTTAGAGGAAGGAATCTTCGGATTTCCTTCTCTAACGTTTCTACGGGGTCTAGCCGACTGTAGATTCGAAGTAATTGGCTAGTGGCGACTCTGGTCTTATATAAATTCATTTAAGCACACCCAGCTCAATACGACAACCAAACGAAGCCCTCGAGAACGAGGCAAGCCAGTGGCACAAACGACGATTTCGCACTCACGCACCTCTTCTTCTTCTTCCGAAAAGGAAAGGGAGAACGACGTCGTGTGGGAGCGCGGAAAAATCGGCGAGGGTCCACAATGATATTATTATTATAAGAACTTCTATTATTAACATAATCCCCACTTTATATAATAGGAGGAGCGCTATTTGGCTAATGTTACCACTGTAATTAGTCATGGGGAGGGGCATGAAGTTTTAAAAACATAAATGTGTGTGGTCCTTACCCAATGGTATCTTTGTCATTTCAATTCTTTCACATGAGTAGGCACTCGATCCCACCCAGGGGCGGAGCTAGGATTTTCTTCCAGGGGGACATAAAACAATCTCTCCAAATGGTTGGACAGGGTGGATACAACACATACATTATGGTGGGGCCCATAGATCTTGGAGGCGTCACTTCAGCAGCGATCTCCGGTGTAGCTAATTTGTGTCCGAGATTTTCTGTGGTTGTACGTAGATTTTCTACTAAAGCTGCTTGAATTCTTAAGCTGGGAATTTTTGTGGGGGCCACCATGATGTTTGCAATAAATCCAAACCCTCCATCCATTTTGCCTGCTTGTTTTAGGATAGGAGACAAAAATCGAGGCAATTCTAAAACTCACACTAGTGGGAAAAGTGGAAAAATAAATCTCCACTATTGAAACTTTCCTAGGGTCCACCTTGATGTTTATATGCCATCCAAACCATTTATAAGGTCATTTCTACTGGGATGAACTGAAAAAAAAAAAAAAAAAAAAAAAAAAAAAAAAAAAAAAAAAACTAATCCTAATACTAAACTTATGTAGCCATATGAGTGTTTTAATGGTGGTTGCTCAATCCCCACTGTTTCCTCTCGTTTGGCACACTTGAGTTTTGGATTTGCTTCATTTTTTTGTCTCATGTCCTAAAATAAGCAGAAAAAATGGATGGATGGGGTGGATTGATTAAAAACATCACGGTGGACCCCACGTAACTCCCCTATGCAGGAACCTCCTTCGAAACCCTTTCCTAGGAAATCCACTCCCACCATGAGGACCTAGCTAGAGACGGACGGTCTTGTCAAGTGCTCTACGGGGCCCACTGTGATCTATATTTTTATCCATGCCATCCATCTATTTTAACAACTCATTTTTGGGCTTGATCCCAAAAGGAGGCAGATCGAATGCTCAAATGGACTACACCAAATGAACCAATTAGGATTGAACCCTTATGTGGCTTCGCCCTGCTCTCAATATATCTGCTTTCCATGTAATTACATGTGTTGACACTAGTATTTGGGAGCCCATGCATTTCTATATATCTATAATTCTATGTGAGGTTAACCATGATGACTATATGACATCAATTCTATATATCTATTGTGCTACTTTATGTGAAGACATCAATTAAAAAATGAGATAGATCTAAAAAAATAATAATTTTGTAGCCCTTTTCTTTCTCTATCTACATGTAGCTGCCCTCTTTCCCTCGAGTCTCTCTCCTTGTCTCCCTCCAATACTCTCTCCACATGCATTGCAGGTGCCATACACTCTAGGGCAACATAATTCATGTGTAATTGAATCTCAAGATTAATACCCTTGGTTTATCCTGAAGATGCACAAAAGTAGTCAACATCCTTCTTGTCTTAGAAACTCATAGAAAGGGAAAGAAAGAAAGAAAGAAAAAGGTTGATTTGGACCCTTTATAAGGGTCTTGAGAAGATACATTTGAAAGTGTAGAAAAACTTGTGTTTCATTGGTTGTCAAAGGAATTTATATGTTATGCATTTTATCTTTGGATAACGTGCCAAGAGCCAACTACACCAGTTGTTATATATCAAGGGGTTCAAACTATCTAAAAAAAAAAGCTACTCTACACCTCACCCAGTGGAATAAAGAAAAAAAAACATTCTTCCTTCTTTGTAGTTGGTCATCTTAAACAAGTATGAATTTCCATATTTTTCTGTTTTCTCAGGTTCAAGCTTATATTCTTGTAACTATTAACACTTAGTACTCAAAAGGCTCCAGTCAGCCACATACAAGAAATGGAATGAGAAGTAAAGGCAAGTGCACAATCTGACTATGACAATACTAAGCTCTCTTTTGGCGATATGTATAGATATTAAAAATCCAAAGGCACCTTGCATAGAAATGCGGTGGATTAAAATTATGGAAAATGCAAAGACATGGAGCAATTCCAACAAATGAGAGGAAAAGAATTCTAAGACGGAAAGTCATGTTGGCATCATCAGTTTAGTGTGACCATACTACTACATCAAATGATACCTATCTTATAGACATGAGTTTCTATTAGTTTCATAATTACCAATAAATGGTAGACAAAAAAATTCCCAGACAGAAGGTTATGTCAGTATCATCAATTTTGGGTGATCATATTATCATTGATTCGGTGTGACCTTACTCATAGATTAACCCCATTTTGGAATGAGCACAAGTTCTTATTAATAGAGCGTCATTTCCTTTCATGTGTAATAGATATTGCATTTACTATCTATCCTTGTATAGAGAGATTCTTCTCCTCTTTTAGGTTGTACATATCTATAAATGCCCCATTGTGGCTAGATTAATATACAAAAAAACTCAATGGAGAATTCTCCACCACATTTAATATTTCCAAAGCTATCACTTATTAACTTCAAAAAGAAAATATAAATTTTTTATATCAACCATGTTAATCTTATAACCCTAAAATGTCAATTGCAACAAATACCAAAATTAAGTGCTCAATCGTCAGTTTCTATTAATGTTTTAGTAAACTAGACACCTCCAGTTAGGACAGAATAAAGGAAACTATTTTTTCCCCATAAAAAGATGCAAAAAATGACAATGGAAAATGTTAGGCTGTAATTAGTGGTGACTCATGTGTGTCACACATGAACATAAAAACAAATGAAAGATCTCTAAGTAAAATCTCCAAGCCTCTCTTTATTAGTATTATTATTATTAGTTTATCTTAGTTTCCTAACTAAATACAAATTGCAGGATTTTAAAGGGAAACTTAAGCAATCTTTGTTTAATGTTATTGGCTACCTAAAGATAGGCTTAAAGAGACGAAAAGAAGAAGACCCATTAAAATTTTAAAGGGCTTTTTTCGCTCATTTGTGTTAATATTCAAAGTCATGTTCTTGAATCCAGCTAGTCTCCATCATTTGATGGTGAATGAGTGTTTTACTTCAAAGATGATTTTATTAGCCTACCAAAAAAGAAGCACCGATAAGTGACTACCATATGTCAAGTAATAGCTTAGCTCAACTTATAAATGGATAAGTATATGGTGTTATCACTTATATTATATAGCTCTACTCATAAATGGAGGAATACCTGGTGTCGTCACTTGTATCTAATTTATCAATCATTCTTCCTCCATACAACCTATTGACACATTTACTCGATCTGGAACACTCGTTTGCTAGGCCCTAACATGGATAGCCCATACCACAAAAGCCATCTAGTCGAGTGATTGTAGCTACATTTAGAAAGAACTTTGACAACAAAAATTCAATGATTATAAGAAAGTTTGACCATCCATCCATACTGATGCAGACATCACGCCTTTCAAAGTCTATCAACGTCAGAGGCGAGCAACGCGTATCTCATTATGGTTCAATGACGAGTTTAGGTCGAGTACTTGATGTAGAAGACCTTATATGTGTGTTCGGAGCATTATTAGAAGACCCCAATATGGGAAGTTGCATTAGAGTGAAGATAGAGCAAAAAACAAGTTGGAAAATAGACCAATAGCATTGCGCATGATTTTTTATATTAGGGGTATTTTGGTAAATTTTTATATTAGGGGTATTTTGATAAATTGTCTCAATTTCAAATCATTAAAGGGGTTGCCCTAGACTACTCTCATGATGATGGATATTATGAAATAAGAAAAGTTCTCTTTGAAGCCCTAAATTGTAGAGTGACTCCTCAATCCTTCTTTCTCTTTTCCCCTCTACCTTCCAAAATCTTCTCTCATCTCCTCTTCTTCTTGTTCTTATTCTCAGGTGATCCTCCTTCTTCTGTACATTTTCTCTCCTTTCTTCTTTAGCCTAATTCCATAGACTCCATAAATACACATTGTTTTCATATATGAAATCTTTAAATCCGAACATACAATTTTTAAATTATTTGAAAATAGAATTTTTTTCCATTCCTAATCAACAAACCCTGGAATTTTAAGCCATAATTTAGATTTTTCAGATTTGTAATTCCCTAATCCAGAAAATTTTCAATTTCCTCGACTAATGAATTCTTAGAAAGATTGGACAAAACCATACAAGATTGAGGGTTCTATTCCTCACCGGATCTAATCCACGCATGAATCTGAACCCAATACTGTATGAATGTGATGATGGACCTAACTATTACATATTCCCTTATGTGATTCATGGTCATGATGAGGTTTGTTGAATGGTGGATTGATTTCCTTATATGAGTCCATTTCTTTTATAAGTTCCGCATGTATATAGGTTAGGATTAAGCCATCCTACATCACATACACTTGGGCAAAATCCTTTGATTGACAACTAGGATCACCTAGTCATGCATTTTGATTTTTGAGGTATGCGATATTTATAGAAGAATGGTCTAGATCTTGTTGGCTTATATGGATAACTAAGATACATTCTTTTACCACTAGGTCTTTTACTTTACAACTCATGTAAAGAGAGGTTGAGAGAGAGAGAGAGAGAGAGAATGAAATTTAAAGATATTGAATTTTTTCATATTTCTTTAAGAGAATGCATATGAATAAATTCAAGGGAAATGACCCATGAAAGAAAATGTACAATTAATTACAAGTTAACCTTCTCCTAATTAAATGAGAAAAAAATGAAAAAAATACAAGGAGAATTAAATGTCCTAATATATATAAGGAAAAATATCACTTTTTTTATATGGTGTCAAAGATGCTATTCGCTAGTTAACATATCTCAGGGCTTCTCTTAGCAAGGGAATTCTTTATTATCTTCCAATAAATCTTTTCAACTATCTGCTTATTGCGACTCTTGATTGTACCAGTTACCCCGAGACACGATGTTCATCTATGGGTTATAATACGATGCTTGGGTGAAGTCCTATTTTTTAAAAAATAAAGAAACAAACCATTATTTCATGGTCATCTGTTGAAGTTGAATATCAGGTCATGGCGAATGCCACATGTGAACTTACTTGAATCAATGCTTGACGCAGGGAGGACGTGGTAGGTCGATCACCGTCTCCCTAACCGATAGTTGCTCGAATCCACGAGAAGAGAGAAAAGATAAAAAAAGAGTAATTTAATTCCAAATAATTGTTTATTGAAGATTGAATGACCTTTAAAAAAACATAATTAGCTTGCTTTAAATAATAAACTAAATCCTAAATTCATACTTAATATTAACTTGCAAAGGAAGAAAAGAATCCTAATACAATTAGAAAAGAAATAGAAAAATCTGCGCAAACTGTATAGCGCCTGTAGGGTGTCGTCTTCCTTCCGCTGATACGAGCAATCCACACATCTGATTGCCACAAAACTTTGTGGTTTTACTGATATCGACGTACTCTTTAAGATGGTCGGCTTAGATTCTCCATATCAGTAGTAGTGGGCCACCTGGACCATCTCCAGTTTCAGTAGGTGAAATTTGAAACTTTCTGGACAGTTCGTACCATTTTGGACGCCACAATCAATCCGTAACTCGGATCGACGTGAAACTTATTGGGTTTTCTCGGCATCGAGCAGCTCTACAAAATGGACGGAATGGATCATCATAAATGATCAATATGGGCCCCACAAGTTGGGCCGAAGTTCAAAAACGGGAATAACAATTTCCTGTTTGAGTTGAAACTCCAAAATATGAAATTCCTTAGTTTTCTCTTACTTTTCTTCCTGTCCATCTCCCGCAGGAAGGTGCGTGATCCACGCCCTCGATCATGGGGTTCTTCCCCTACATCATTCTTTCCCACTTGAAAAAAAACTCGTCCTCGAGTTTCGCTTTAGGTTAGGGCCATGATTTGCTTTTAACTTCGGAAGTCGATGCTTGCGGGCCCTATCCTGGAATGCAGCAAAAATTTTCTCCGACTTCTTGTCCACGCCAACATGAATAATTGCAATCTTCTCTAGCACATCAAAAGTTGGCTTTTTCTGCGAAAGGACAATTTCCTTCACAATGAACAATTCATCAGGAAGTTCGGCAACTCCGATCGCCTCGATTTCCTACATTGCTGGCGTGACACTTTCTGAGATGCTCATGGATTCTGTCAAAACTGACTCCATAATGTCAGAAATAACTTTAGACTCTCCTTCCCTATCCTTTAAGACTGAAGTATTGATTTTCTCTACCCCCTCAAAATTTTGAACATCCTCTGAGATGGTGGTGGGTTGTACTTCAACGACCTGATTCGAAGTTACATTACCTCGAAAAGCTCTTTCAACATAATCCCCATGATCGTTCCCACACGCAGGCCGTCGTACGATGATGTCTTCGACCTCTTTATCGTTGAGTTTTGAATCGTCTGGGGTAGCCCTGCAATAGGCCACCTGGGGTGCTCTACGGAACATGGGGTTATTCCGTACAGCAAGCACAGGTGGTTGTTGACTGTTGCCTTGAGCTTGGGGTAGATTTAATGTCGCTGCAATGCGGTTGAGGGTTGCCTGTATACCTTGCAGGATCAACCAATTTTTCTGTTGTGCTTCATCGAAAGCTGCCGCCGTGACATAATCCCTTGGAGCACCGTCCTTAGGATGAAGATCCAACCCTTTATTAGAGGCCATCATCCTGAGGAAGAAACCTCGCTCTGATACCAATGACGCAGGGAGGACGTGGTAGGTCGATCACCGTCTCCCTAACCGATAGTTTCTCGAATCCACGAGAAGAAAGAAAAGATAAAAAAAAGAGGAATTTAATTCCAAATAATTGTTTATTGAAGATTGAATGACCTTTAAAAAACATAATTAGCTTGCTTTAAATAATAAACTAAATCCTAAATTCATACTTAATATTAACTTGCAAAGGAAGAAAAGAATCCTAATACAATTAGAAAAGAAATAGAAAAATCTGCGCAAACTGTATAGCGCCTGTAGGGTGTCATCTTCCTTCCGCTGATACGAGCAATCCGCACATCTGATTGCCACAAAACTTTGTGGTTTTACTGATATTGACGTACTCTTTAAGATGGTCGGCTTAGATTCTCCATATCAGTAGTAGTGGGCCACCTGGACCATCTCCAGTTTCAGTAGGCGGAATTTGAAACTTTCTGGACAGTTCGTACCATTTTGGACGCCACGATCAATCTGTAACTCGAATCGACGTGAAACTTGTTGGGTTTTCTCGGCATCGAGCAGCTCTACAAAATGGACGGAATGGATCATCATAAATGATCAATATGGGCCCCACAAGTTGGGCCGAAGTTTAAAAACGGGAATAACAATTTCCTGTTTGAGTTGAAACTCCAAAATATGAAATTCCTTAGTTTTCTCTTGCTTTTCTTCCTGTCCATCTCCCGCAGGAAGGTGCGTGATCCACGCCCTCGATCATGGGGTTCTTCCCCTACATCAATGCTCTTCTTCACAATCTTAAGGTTCAACATTCTCAACCCATAAGCCTTCATTGTGATAATCAAGCTACTCTTCACATTATCAATAATCTTGTCTTTTATAAATGGACCAAACATACAGAGATTGATTATCACATTTTCTGTAAAAAGATAATTTCTTAGAGCTTCGTACCTTTACATTCATGTCAATCAACAACTTGCAGACATTTTCACAAAATCTCCAGGTTGCGATCAATTTCATATTTTACTTAACAAGTTAGGTGTTTCAGATCTTCATGCACTAACTTTAGGAAAAGTATTAGGAAAGATAATATTTTTCCTTATAAACATTAAGATAGATTTCATTCTCATTGTAGTTTTCTTTTTTTATCTGATTTAATTAGGGAGAGATTGGCTTGTAATTAATTGTATCTTTCCTTTCATGGGTCGTTTCCCTTGTATTTATTCATATGCATTCTCTTAATGAAATATAAGAAGAAAAAAAATTGATCTCTCTAATTTTCTATTTTTTATTAGAGAGAGAGAGAGAGGGAGAGAGAGAGAGAGAGAGAGAGAGAGAGAGAGAGAGAGAGAGAGAGAGAGTAGGAGATATTAGAGAAGAATACAAAATTGAAAGAAATTCTAATGAAGGTATGCGTTACAAGTAAAGAGAAAAGTGTGTTAACCTTAATCACGAAATAATGAATAATAGACTGATTAATGCAACAATTATAAAGATACAATAAATTGAATCTCAAACGTGTACCTAGATGGGAAGATATTCCAATAACTCTAAGGGGACATTGTCACACCCCGCCTCCGGAAACTCGAGTTCAGTCTACTTAGTTGTCAAGTTGAGAGTGTGACTCGGTAGGGAAGGAATAATATAATGTAACAATCCACAGTAATTATCCCATACAAATGATTATTCATTCATAAACATAAATATTTGAATGTCATCATTCACTTGGCTGGTCTCCAGGACAACATACACAATTATTAAATAAATAAATCACATGAAACGTAAATCTTTATTCTAATAGTCAATACCTAGGAGCGTGCTTCTCGAACTCATCATTCCGCTCGTAGAGTACTCTCCAATTCATTTTTAAGGCTTAGATGAATTTTCAATCAACAAAATGGGCTAACGGTCCAACAAGTAGTTATACACATAATTCACAACAAGGTCACGATACATGATGCATGTACATATATTTTAGTATGTCAACTGCCATAATCTAGTTTATAAACTGAACAACCAGAGCCATGGCTGTGCATATAACATTCGGCTTACCAATACCAATTCAACCCAAACTTACACAAGTCCATCACATGTAGGAGCATACACACAAGGCTAACTCATGGTTTCTCACGTATGATGTGTGATTGTATAACATGGTGATGAGTGAACTATTTTAAAGTTGGCCAAACTTCTTCCCTAACCTTAACCATAATCTGAGGAGGTCCTATTGGTACCAACTCGGATTCTAGTGGAAACTATGCTCGAGAATTTAAGGAATACTCACTTCTCAATTGTCTGGTGTTCTTAAAAATTACATCAATCATCGAATATTAAGAAAGTTGCATACTTTATAAATATCAAGAAGTTATCAAAATAAGCAAATGTGTGCATGAAATGCTAAAAGATGCATGCAGGAAAAAATCATCCATGTAAGTGATTACTTGCTCAACGTATCCACCTAGGCTTCTTGATAATTTTCTTGATGATCTGATGACTAGATTTGGATTTTTTATCTTTGGAAAATTCTCTTTTGAGTCATGACTAAGATTAAACAACTAAGCTAATGCACGACACTAATTTAGGGTTCACACTCTTAGATTATATGCAAGATAATCAATAATTAACAATTTTATTGTTTATTGGCTAAACTAGTCCTTAAAACTTAGATTAATGCCATAGATGACTCATTTCCTGATAATATGCCATTTTTCTTACAATTTTAACCATCCATCAAAGCTAAAACCTATATATGGGTCAAGATCTTGCTTTAAAATAGGTTGCATGTTAAGATCCACCTGATCCGACTATTGGATCTCTTGATTCTTTACAAATCTACATCTAATGGTCTTAGATTGGGGTTAGGTTGGATTGATTTTACTTTTCATAAGTTAGACCCTTAAAATGGGTGTCTAATCTCTTGATGAATGATTAGATTGAGATAAATTGTAATTTTACGATCTAAGTTGTTCATTTTGACTTCTCTAATTTCTATAGTATGGATAGAAGATCGGCATAAAGGTTATGGTGATCATGACTAGATCAAGGTTCGTTTATGTTTTAGGTCCCAAACCAGCCTTGAATATCAAGATCCACTGTTAAATCTGATTGTTGGTAGTGGGGCCCACTTTGATATACTATTTAGACTTGTGGGGCCCAGTGATTCATCACTTGATTATTGCTATGCTAAATCTTATATCTAAATGGTTTTTGGTTAAGTTTAAGTTCAAATCTTTTTTTTTTTTTTTTATTCTTAGATCAAAGTTTTAAGGTTAGGCCGACTTAGATTAGGATTTTTAATACAAATGGAGCCATTCCAAAAATAAAAGATTATCCACCATAAGCAATATTATAATATTACATAACAAAATTAGAATTTTTCTAAAGTTAAACTTAACTACTTAATCTGGATCAAGATCTCATAGTGGTGTCCATGACCACTCACCGCAGGGTGCACTTGCTCATTATGTTTCAATATCTAAAGATATACAAAAGTTAATTCTAGATTTTCATATTTTTCATTAACATATTCATTCGAACTCTTGATCTCATAGTGGGCTGCCTCCAAATCATATAAATTTCCTAGTGTTTAAATACATTTGGACAAATCAAATTTATTGGATGGATTATATATGTTCCCTCGTTCCCTCATGTCGGGCCCATCATGCTTGATCAAGGGTTTATCCATATATACCATTGATTAATGTTCTAATCTCAAGAACTACCCAAATCTATTATATATACCATTAATTAATGTTCTAATCTCAAGAACTACCCAAATCTATTATTAATTCAAAGGTTCTAAGTGTGAGGTTTTCATTATGAACGGATACATTACTATTATACACAAACTAAACATAGCAAATCAGATTTTTATCTATAATCCAAATCAGTATGGTGGGGCCCACTTTCAAGATCTAAGATTTGGGTGGGTCTCACTACAATCATATGGCGGGATAAACTATATCCAACACCTACTATCCATATGGCCCCAAATATGATCCTAGATCTATATGATTTGCGTTTAGATCACATATATTATTTAATTTAAAATCATTTTTGGGCCTGCTAGGATTTGTAATCACAAATCTATACTGATAAAATATTATGATGAAGACAAATAGAGAGATGAGGCATGGATTCAAATGCATGTTAAATTAAAGATATCCTTTTATACAATTTTAGATTGGGTATCAGTAAGATCTAAATGATCTAGGATTTGATCTAGGTCCACTGTCTCTCATTCTACAACATAGAAGGCTAGCTAAGATTACCCATTCATGAGGTTTAAAACACATTCTATCAAGAATCCATTATTTACACAAACTATATAAAAAATACATGTCTCTAGTGCATAGCAAGTGACGTCTACTAAAAGACGTAGGGGAAAACCCCTTTTTGGTATTTCAAAACACGGTCTATGTGGGGCCTATTGCTAACATGGCAGCAACTCATCAATAAACTGTCCATGTGGTAGTGTGTGGGGCCCACCATGCTACCCATGTGGACAACATGTGGGGTCCCATGTGCATTGATCATCAAACATGCCACGTGAATGTAGGGGATAGAAAAGTTGCTCATATTATCCCATGTGCATTGATTATCAAATCCAAATCATCCACTCAAATGAGCTAGTTATTAGTTTTGTTCTAAAATCCATTCCATGATCCAGAGACAAGGGGATAGAAATATATAAATCTTGGCCATTCACATTTCCGAGGGTGCACCTAAAAGTGCACCTTAATTCCCGTGCGCAAGGTTACATATACAAATGTATGTTTACCACGTATGTGTACACTACATGTGTATGATCTAACTCGATCAATAAGTATCATATTTATGCTCATGATGCATATGCTTAGGGAAAAATATTTTGATCAACCAAATATGCATGATGGATGGCATATTCAATTTTCATGATAATGGGTCATGCACCTGTGCATAATAAATCATAATTCCACATATTTTTAACATAATCTAATTGTATGGATCGATAAATCTAAGCATAAAAAATAAAATGAAAGCATTTAATTACATATTAGTCCTTTACTTCATGCTAGAAGATCAATTAATTATGATTGTTCACACTTTTGGCCTTAAATATGGAGTTGTACTCATGATTAAATTATAAAAATTATATTACCTTAGAAGCTAATGAAATGAGGAATGAAATGAATGGTGATAATTTGCTGGATCATATGTTTAAATAATCAATTTTAATGATATAAGCAATCCATCCATTAATTTGCTAACTTTTGACAGTTAAAATGGCAATCCAAACATCAAGTATCAATTTAGATGGTATGGATGGATGATCCATGGTGTGGATTGGTTTTTTAATTGACACATTATCATAGATCTATATTTAATGGTCAGATGGTCTACCGGATGATCAATTTTGATCAATAAATCTGGAAAAAAAAATTGTATCCCCCAAAATTGTGAAGTGTATTATAGATGTATTTAACCTTTGGTACCTTACACCCCTTTTGGAAATCCTCTTATTGAGACTAAGGATTTTTGTGTGTAAGTGAAGAGAGCAAGACCTATATTTATAAAAAGAGAGTACTGAAGTAACTTACCCATCACACTTAATCCTCTGAAGACTTCACATCGTAGGATCCCATATTTGTTTGAATTATTATATATAGGTATCACGGTTCAAACATACTACCTCAATCCTATCCACATTTGTAGACACCCCACCTTCGGCTACACTGTTGGTAGAGATAGCTGGATGAATGGAGGACCATACCCCCAAATCCTATGTCCAAACTCAGCCAAACTCACCCTCGTAAGCCCCAATCCATAGCCCAACTCACCCCTAAACATCAGCCTGAAAAACCCCCCATAAGAAAAACTAGTCAAAAAATCCTTAAAAAGTCAAACTCACTTAGTCAACCCACCGAGTCAAATCACCGAGTCAACCCGCCGAGTCAAATCGCTGAGTCAAAACACCAAGTTAAATCACCGAGTCAACCCACTGAGTCAAATCACCGAGTCAACCCGCCGAGTTAAATCGCTGAGTCAAAACGCCGAGTCAAATCACCAAGTTAACCCACTAAGTCAAATCACCGAGTCAACCCGCTGAGTCAACCCACCGAGTCAACTCACCGAGTTCCAAGCAGCAACCCCGGAGCATGTCCGTACTACGCGCTGGATCCCGAGAAACATCCGTACGGGCGGCCCCCTGGGTGCCGCCCAAACATATTTACGGGAACTGCCACTGCCCGCTGCTATAAATACCCCCACCCCTTCTCATTTCAATAAGCCTTCAAGCCCAGGGAGGTCCCGTTCGTTCCGAGTCCTTCTCCACCCTTTTAGCCCATTTTTCCACCAAGGAGAGCCCGAGTGAGGAGAGCTTAGCCCTGGTTCAGCCCAGCCTGACCACTGGTCCAAGTCTCCCAAGCCATCCAAGTCTTGATCCAGCCACTCGAAGCAAACCTTACGACACCTCTGTCCATCCAGCTATTCTTTTTCCAGCATCATCTCATTCGCATCTAGCATAAGTGCAACATTTACTTTTCTTCCAACCCCCCTGCTTCACTACAAGAACTTTTATTATTCAAACATACTGCATGCATCTCGCATAAAGCACTTGTCAGTTCGAGCGTATGCTCTGGGCTTGCCTGTTAGTGGAACCTGCCCATCAGAAACTCTTACTATTCAGACCTGCATTCATCTACATACCACTACAAGCACTTTGATCATTCAAACACACAGCATGCATTCCGCATAAAGCACCTGTCAGTTCGAGCGTATGCTCTGGGCTTGCTTGTTAGTGGAACCTGCCCATCAGAAACTCTTGTTGTTCAGACCTGCATTCATGCATCATGTCATCTATAAGAATGTACGAGGACCAAAACAGACTTTCAAGTATTAGTTCGATTCTGTGAAGTAGAGACCGTACTTCGGTACGGGCAGTGTGTGGGGTGTGTAACATCTTCCCACCCTGTAACCGTGATCCCTTACCTCGAATCTCTGGCCGCAAATCAAAAGGAGTCATTTTAGAGAAAGGAATCTTCAGATCCCCTTCTCTCACGTTTCTACGGGGTTTAGCTGACTGTAGATTCGAAGTAACTGGCTAGTGGCGACTTTGGTCTTATATAAACTCATCTAAACACATCCAGCTTAACACGACAACCAAACAAAGCCCTCGAGAATGAGGCAAGCCAGTGGCACAAACGACGATTCGCACGCACGCACCTCTTCTTCTTTTTCCGAAAGGAATGGGACAATGTCGTCAGGAGCGTGGAACGACGAGGGTCCACAGAATGGTGACTCCACTGGGGATAAGCTAGTCCCACTAGTCGTGATCTGACTTGAAAAACAGAATTCTTCCCATACTTGAAAGTCATTAGTCCTCATACAATCTCATCTGCATAGCATTCTACCCAAAAAAAAAAAAAAAAAAAAAAATAGAAAGTCCCAAAACCGAAAAAAAGGGTAGAGTATAGTCCTCACCATTGCGCTTCCTCGGGCTCAACGTGTTCGGAAACAACTTCCCTTCCACAGCATAATCCGCACATGGGCTCAGCAAGCCATGTCTGACCACGAAGAGGAAACTCACCTCTTCCCCGCTCTTGAAATGACCGAAGCGCAACCTCTAGCGCAACAACCAATCATACAAGAATTGGCACAAGGAATGAGAACAATGCAAGAAATACTCTTGCAATTCATGTAAACACAAGCTACCACAGCAGTCAACAATCAGGTTGGCCCAGTTCAACAATCTCAGCAGCCATGCCGGGTCCCTCCGGCCTCCAGTTCAAATCAAGCACAACCATCGGAGTCTGCTCAAGACTACCGACAGCAGCCGTCTCAGTCCTTTGCTATGGGGCATCTTCCTCAATACCTTCCCGCAACGACAAGGCCGTCTTAGAGTACTCCCGTCGCAGGAACTTCCAGTCAGCTTCCAGTCAATCTTGTAAACAACAGTCTCAGTAGATCTCATCATGTCCCCGTCGATGGGACTCCTTTCCTTTCTCAGCATGTCCCCGCCGATGGGACCCCTTTTCAATTTCAGCACATCCCCGCCGATGGGATTTCAATTCAGTTTCCAGCAACAGGGACAGCACTGGCGAATGCCCACAATGGGGGTCAGTGTTAAGCCCACATCAATCAGCGGACAGTGGCGAATACCCAACAAGGGGTCACTTCCCAGCATCTCAGCCTCCTGCAAACAGGAGCACTTTTCAATTCCAGCACATCCCCGCCGATGGGATTCCAGTTAATTTTCAGCAATCTTCAATTCAGTAAACTCCAGTTGATTTCCAGCAATCTTCAAATCAGCAATCTCCAGTTAGTTTCCAGCAAGTTTCAATTCAACCTTCAATACAGTCTCCAATTCAATTACAGTCCTTTCAAGCACAAGTTCATCAGAATCCAGTTCAGTCATCAAATCAATTTCAGCAACCCGCGGTTGCTTTTTAGCAAGCCCATAGGGTCGAAGACATCGACCACTATGCCAAAGAAGAACGTGCCTTACTCCAGGAGGCACCAGTCGCTCGAACAGATCACTCAGGACTGGACGAGTTACGAGAGCAGTTCCAGATCTTGCAAAATCAGCTTCAGCGACAACAAGGAATAGATCTACCTTTGACCAAGTTCAGAGACTTGTGTCCTTTCCCAGATGCTCAAGTACCTCAAAACTTTGAGGTACCAAAATTCAAAAGATAAGATGGCAGCAGTTGTCCCACAGCACATCTCAAGGCCTTCTGTGGAGAGCTGAGTGCAATCTCAGGAAATCAAGGGAACAATTCGTTTGTTCCAAAAATCTCTGAAGGGCGATGACCTAGATTGGTACACATCATTGGACTGTCATCGCATCAGGACTTGGGAACAACTCTCCCAGGCTTTCGTCGACAAATTCGCATACAATCTCAACATGGCGCCTAGAAGAGCTGACCTCGCGGCTCTCAGGCAGATGAGTGATGAAACACTATCAGCTTATGTGGGACGTTGGCGAGCTATGGCAGCTAGAATGCGGACACCTATCGATGACGAAGAACAAATCTCCATGATTGTTCATTCAACATATCCTGGCATATCTGGATATCTCATCTCGCATCCATATGCGAATTTCTCACAGTTGATCCGTGCTGGAGAGCAAGTCAAAGCAGGAATCCGTGCTGGGACAATCTCCCCATGGCCTCATCAAGCCACTCCAGTCAAGAGGAACAGAGTGGAGGGAAGACCCATCGGATATGGAAAGAAAACCGCAGCGGTTCTCCTCCCCGCCTGACAGAGGTAAACAACATCAACACCACTGCTCAAGGTAATCAATATGCTCCCCCACAGGGACATCAACAGCATCAGCAGAATCAGGTTCAGCACCAACCTCAGAGGTATCAACCACGACCAAATCCTCAACCACAGCCACAACCACCTCGACAACAACAGCAGTTTAGAGGGAACAGTCAATACTCATACCAGAATAGGCAGAATTACAGGGAGCTCAGGAAGTTCACTCCACTCACTCAACCACTTAGTCAAGTCATGACTATGCTGGTACAAATCCAGTTACTCACTCTGATGACACCCAAGCCTCCTCCAAATCCTCTACCTCCAAACTACCGAGAAAATGAGTATTGTGCCTACCATCAAGGACGTGGCCACACCACTGATCGATGCTTTACTTTGAAGAATGCCATACAAGATCTGATCGATGACCGAATCATCTCGATCCTTGGAACTCCTGCAGCAGCTTCCACCAACATTCTTCAGAATCCTCTGCCTCAACATCCGACGGATCTCAGTTCATCTCGTGGCCCCACTGTCAACAGCATAGAAGAAGGAGACTGCCTCGATCGCTTCTTCTCTCCTATCCAGTCCATTCATGCCTACACTTATGGGCCAACAAATCCTCCTCTGATCCTGCAAGGGGCAGATCCCCTTCCTCCTTCAGTCTCCGAGCCATTAGTACTCGAAGGAGCACCTCCATATGATATACCAGTTGTTCAAAGAGCATCTTACATCCATTCATGTTGGGAACCAGTTGTCCTGGAAGGAGCACAATCATACATCGAGCCCACATACGAGCCTGTCATCTTACAAGGGGCAATTTCAGCACAGGAACAATACAATTCGCAATGGAGAAACCATACTCATCAGCAGCAAGAGCCCATTGTCTTGGAAGGAGCTCCTCCACTTGAGCCAGTCATATTGCAAGGGGCAAATCCCGGAGGCGTGTCAATCACACTATGACAGCTGGGACGAACAGAGAAACCCCCTGCCATATCAAGAGGCCAGTATTCATTCCATGGGAGCCTCCTGCTCCAGGAACGGTCAAGCCAGGACCGCGACCTTATGTGATCTATGAAAACAAGCCTCGATATTTTCCCTTCAACACAGGCAACAATGTAGTCCTCAAGGCAAAAGCTCCATACGAGGAAGATTTGGTACCCACACCAGCACCGTTGCAAGAACCGGTGGTCCTAGAAGGCAAAGGTGAGGAAAATTATAAAGAGGTCCCATGGCACTATCCAGAATGTGCGGAAGTGGAAAACATGAATCCCAATGGGCGTTGCATCCGAAGAGATAATTAGAACAGAGGAGATCCCAAAGGCGCTCTCTCTGGCCTCGGCAACAAAAATGAAGCCGCACACGATGTGGCAACTCAACTCAAGTCAATCCCTGCTCAAATCTCAGTATGGGAGCTACTCTGCACATCTCGCATACACCGAGAAATGTTTGCCAAAACCTTGAGTGATGCTCACGTCTCCTCCAATATGGCACCAAAGATGATAGCATTGATGATTGGACAACTCCTGGCTCCACGCGCCATCACCTTCACCGATAATGAGTTGCCACCGGAAGGACGCGATCATAGGCGATCCCTCAACATAGCCTTACCATACAAAGACCTCTGTGTCCCACTGGTCCTTATCGATAATGGCTCAAGCTTAAACGTCTGCCCACTCAAGACTGCGGAACGTCTGGGAATCAGTTCTTCTTCATTTCGACCCAGCACCATATGCGTCGGAGCATTCGATAACACCCGCCGATCAGTGGAAGGGGAGGTCATCATAGAGGTACAGAAAGGTCCGGAAATCTCCACTATCACATTCCAAATCCTGGATATATCAGCCTCTTTCAACATGTTGCTCGGACGACCTTGACTGCACAAGGTGGGGGCTGTGCCATCAACCCTGCATCAACGAGTGAAATACATCTGTGGAAATCAAGTAATCTCTATCCATGCAGAGAAGGAGCTCATCATTCCTTCCAATGCTGCTGCCACTAAACCAGACATCCCGGTCATCGATATCCAGCACTCTGAAGAGGACGTCCCGTTTCATAGTTTCAAATTCGAGACTGTGAACGTTATCGCCAATCCAGAACCAATAAGTGTGGATCGTGTCTTTTCACCGGCAAAACGTCTGAGCCTCAAATACCTAATGAAGAATCATTTCAAGTCCAGAAAGATACCGTTAGTATATAACCAACGCAAATGGGGACTCGGATACAGGGCAATCTTCATGGACAAAAGAAAGAAGAAATTCCGTTGCTCTCCCATTCCATATATCAAGCCAAGAGAACCTTGCAAAGATCCAGGAGGAAATCAACCGACTGCACTACACAAAGGCCTCCCGATGAGCCTAGCTTGGGCCACATAGCCGCCCATTCGATGGGATCAGATTCTCGAACAGTCTAAGCCTCCAGAAGAAGAAGGAAAGGATGAAGATGAAGAAGAAAGTCAAATATAATAGCTTCAGGACCAGAGTACTCTGATACCTGCTCCCAACCAGGGGCACAAGCTGCGCACTTCAACTCCAATCAACCAGGGGCACAACCTGCCCACTCCAACATCAGTCAACCAGGGGCACAACTTGCCCATCTCAATATCAATCAGCAAGGGGCACGACTCGCCCATCTCTGCAGAATCAACATCATCAATTATCAGCCAGGGGCAGAAGTAGCCCATTTATTGGACCAAGAAAGGGAAATGGCCAGCCCTGGATTGGTCCGATGTCCAGATTCCAAACTTGTATCTCGCTGTGGAACCAGACGAACTGCAATGCGAGGTAAGTAATCCGGGAGGGACTGAGTACGACTTAGATCTCGAACTCAACCAGCGAGAAATCATGGTCATTGGGCCAGACTGTGATTCTTCACTTGAATCATCAACCCCCACCTCTTCAGGGGAGGAAGTGTGGGGTCCTGAATGGTCATCTGTTCCCCTAACTTCTGAATAAGCCAGAGAGTCATTTAAGGGCTCTGGCTTCTTAAAAAAATGTCTGTTTAAGTAGCGATCGGAACTTTGGAACAAGCTATGATCAATCATGGTCTGCAATGCCCACTTGTTCAAAGTCCCGTGAATTTCAGAAATCCAAAAAAATCGAAAACTTTCAAAAACCAAAAACATGTATCATTTCCATTCCAGAAAAATCTCAAAAACCAAAAAACATTTCTTTTCCTGCATTCAATAATGTGCCAAGTTCGTCTAAAGAGTCACATGAGTTTAAAGTCGAATCATATGACTTTGACATCGAATTAGACTTCGAGCTCATGGGTCTGGACGAAGCTTGGGATGAGGAAGATGATGATTCGGCTCCCGAACTAGAGGATCTCCTCAAAAAGTTCAAATCCAAAGCCAATGTTGTAGCCGATGATTTCGAGATAGTAAACTTGGGGACACCTGAGATCCCTAGGGAAGTACACATTGGAAAATCGTTGCCACCTGAGATGAAGCAGAGAATGATAGAGTTCCTAGCTCCAAGATTGTCCAACTTCGCATTCTCATATGAAGACATGTCGGGGCTCGATGAAGAGCTCGTTGTACACCATTTGCCAACAAAGGCAGATATGAAGCCAGTGAAGCATAAACTTCGAAGAATGAAGCCAGAATGGGCTCTGAAAGTCCGAGATGAAGTCATCAAGCAGTACAATGCGGGATTCTTGGTAGTCTCCAACTACCCTGAATGGCTTGCCAACATCGTACCAGTACCAAAGAAGGACGGCAAGGTTCGAATTTGCATCGACTTTCGAGATCTCAACAAGGCCAATCCTAAATACGACTTCCCTTTCCCACATATCGACACTCTGGTCGACAACACTGCTGGGTACAAGGTCTTCTCATTCATGGACGGGTTCTCAGGTTACAATTAGATCAAGATGGCCGTTGAAGATCGCGAGAAGACATCGTTTATCACTCCCTGGGGAACCTTCTGTTACAGGGTAATGCCGTTTGGTCTGAAGAACGCAGGAGCAATATATCAGCGAGCAATGACAGCACTATTCCATGACATGATGAACAAAGAGCTTGAAGTATATGTGGACGATATGATCGTCAAATCTCCCACAATTGAAGGACACTTTGAAGATTTGAAGAAGTGATTCAACAGATTAGAAAAGTACAAGCTCCGTCTCAACCCTCAGAAATGTGTCTTCGGTGCAATGGGAGGTAAGCTCCTCGGCTTTATGGTGAGCAAGGATGGCATCAGGGTCGACGAGACCAAAACCAAAGCAATCATCGAGATGGTCCCTCCTAGAACAGAGAAAGAAATTCGTGACTTCCTCGGCAGAATTCAAAACATCAGTCGCTTCATCGCACAGCTCACACCTATTTGTGAGCCCATTTTCAAGCTCCTTCGGAAGAACGTTCCAAAAGAATGGAATGATGATTGCCAAGTCGCCTTCAATCGCATCAAGAAATATCTCATGAATCCTCCAGTTCTAGTGCCACCCACTCCCAGATGACCACTATTGTTATACATGTCGGTAGCAACAGAAGCCATTGGCTGTGTCCTCGGCCAGCACGACGAGACTAAGAAGAAGGAACAAGCAATATACTATTTGAGCCGAAAGTTCACCGACTACGAGACCAGGTATTCCTCGATCGATAAGACTTGCCTCGCTCTAGTCTGGGCAACTCAGCGACTTCGTCAATACATGATTGCATTCCCTATTCTTCTACTCGCTCACATGGATCCGCTCAAGTACCTATTCGAGAAACGGGCACTCACTGGAAGGATAGCTAAATGGAAGCTACTCCTGTCTGAATTCGACATCACCTATGTCACCCAGAAGGCAATCAAGGGGCAGGCCCTCGCCGATCATCTTGCCGCCCACTCCCTCTTGGATTATCAACCGCTCAAGGCATTCTTCCCTGATGAAGATCTCTTACTTATCGAAGGTGAAGAAAAGAAGAAAAAAGATGAGTGGACATTATTCTTCGACGGCGTAGCAAATTCTAAAGGGAGTGGTATTGGTGCGATCCTCTACTCTCCAGATGATGTCCCTATTCCTATCTTAAGGCGCATAGCATTCGAGTGCACCAACAACATGGCAGAGTACGAAGCATGCATCGCTGGCTTAAGGGAAGCCATAATCTTGGGTGTCGAGAAGCTACGAGTATTTGGAGACTCACAACTTATCATCAATCAGACCAATGTCGAATGAAAAACCAAGGACGAGAAGTTGATACCATATCATGTGTATCTTGAAAATCTGATCGAAGAATTCAAAGAAATCACCTTCTCATACATGCCCAGAGCCAGGAATCAGTTTTGCAGATGCTCTCGTCACACTCGCGTCAATGCTCGAGATCCCGAAAGGAGCTTCAGAATGGGAGCTTACAGTCGAAACTCAAGATGAATCTGCTTTTTGCCTGCAAATAGAAGAAGCCCCTGATAAACCCTAGTATGCCGACATCAAGCAATATCTCGAAACCCGGGAATATTCGGAGTGAGCAACAGCAACAGATCGCCGAACCATCCAGCGTTTGGCCGGCCAGTTCACCATCAGTGGTGAAGTTCTTTACAAGCGATCTTATAATCGCATCCTCCTTCGATGCGTCGATGAAACAGAAGCTGCAAAGATCATGCTATAATCACACGAAGGAATCTGCGGCCCACACATGAACGGGCACATGATCGCAAAGAAGATTTTACGACTCGGCTACTATTGGCTCATCATGGAGACAGACTGCTGCCAGCACGTCAAAAAATGCTTCAAGTGTCAGGAGCATGCGAATCAAATCCATGCCCCCTCATCAGAATTATACAACCTGACCACCCCTTGGCCCTTCTCCATGTGGGGACTCGACATCATCGGCAAGATTAGTCCCAAAGTATCAAACGGTCATGAGTACATACTTGTGGCAATCGACTACTTCACTAATTGGGTAGAAGAAGCCTCCTACACCACGATTGCAGCATCCCAGGTGATCAAATTCATGAAGAACAACATCATATGCCAGTATGGAATCCCCAATGCTATCATCACAGATAATGGGACCCCGTTCGTTAACAAGAAGATGGATGACTTCCTCAGCAAATTCAAGATTCAACGTCATCGATCAAGCCCCTACCGTCCTCAGATGAATGGTGGGGTAGAAGCCGCAAACAAAATAATCGTCAGGATACTCGAAAAGATGGTCGTGACCTATCGAGATTGGTCAGATATGCTCCCGTATGCACTTTGGGCCTATTGAATGTCTGTACGGTTTGCTACAGGCGTTACTCCTTTCGAGCTTACTTATGGAATAGAAGCAGTTCTGCTAGTCGAGGTGGAAATACCATCACTACGGGTGTTATTAGAAAGCAGAGTTGAAGAAGGAGAATGGCAACGGGCCAGATTCAATCAGTTACAGCTAGCAGATGAGAAGCGCATGCGTGCGCTAAGTCATTCTCAGTGTTATCATAAAAGGATCACTCGGGCTTACAACAAGAGAGTCCGAAAAAGAAGTTTCAAGGTAGGCGACATGGTCATGAAGAAGATTCTACCGTCGCACCTTCCGGATCTCAGAGGAAAGTTCAAACCCACGTGGGATGGGCCGCTGATCATCAGAGAAGTACTTCCCGGAGGCGCCCTCAGACTCACTAGCATGAGAGGGGTGGATCTTCCTAAGCCAATCAATGCCGACAAAGTAAAGATCTTTCACGAGTTACTTTAATAGAGCTGAAGTCAAGAGGTCGAAGCTAAAACCTCTGAGAAATCATTTCCGTCCACCAACAAGTGTTTCAAATCAGGGGATTCAAAGAAGAAAAAAAAACACAAAAAAGGAGAAAAAGAATACAAAGAAAAGAACAAAACAAGGGCGAAAAAAAAGAGAAGAAAAGAGAAAGCAAAAGAGAAGCCAAAGCAAGGCACCCGAAAAAAAAATCAACCCAAGAAGAAACACAGTCATCCATCCATTCATCCCAAAAGGGTCTTTAGCTAAGACCAACAGCTCTATCATCGTAACCTAGGATAAGGGCTGAAAGACTGCCATCGGCCGGCAACGACGAATTCCCGACCTCTAGCTGCCGCAGTTATCCAAAGATTTATAAAAGAAAAAAGAAAAAAAAGAAAATGTGTGCCTAAACAAAGAGGGCGGATGAAAACCCGAAAGGGCACCCCGAGTAAAAACAGTGGGCATACGGCGGACTTGGTGAAAATCCGAAAGGGCGCCGAGGGTAAAAACAGCATAGCTGCCAAGGGGCAGGCAAGATCAAACACCCGAGACGTGGTGAAAACCCGAAAGGGCACCACGGGCAAAAATAACGGGAAAAGGCCGGCTGTAGTGAAAACTCGAAAGAGCGCTGCAAGCAAAAATGGCTTAAATAGAAAAAGAAAAATGAAAAGTGCAGGTACTAAGAAATCAGACAGTCCAGATCGGTTCAAGCAATCACAGTTTAAGAACAAGAAGAAGTGCAGTCAGGAACAAAGAACTCTACAAACTCTGACAATCTCAGGAAGCAACAGTTTCCATTGCCTACACCTTTAGGGAACCAAAGGAGCACACAAGTTAAATCTCGAGACATCGGTCAAAGCATTGGCCGAGCCCCAGTTCTGATTCCTATATCCCGACACAAAATCTAGACACACACTCACAAGGCAACTCATGGTGCAATAGATTTTCAAATAGTTTTCCCTTTTTTTTTCATTAAATGCAGCATATTTCTTTTACATATATCATGTCATCCTTTTCAAAAAAAAATACAAAAAAAATGCATCATCATCAATCATATACTATGCAAAAAGGAATGTGCAGGTGGCTAATATAATCAATCTCTACCCTCCTCCTCGGCCATATCAGGTAAGTCCTCTGACTCATTATGAAATAGTCTCGCTCTCAACCTGCTCACCTCCATACGCAGGTAATGTACCTCATCGCGCTCAAGGCTGCGGATCGCTGTCTCCTCATCAGATAACCTCTGATAGGCAGCCAATCTCCTCGACATCATCTCACAATGATACCGAAGTGCGGAAATCTCAAACAGCAAATGGCCATGAGTGGCCAAAAGGAAACCAGGATCGATGAATGGGCGCTCCTCAAAGGGTTCATATGAACCAGATGAAGAGCCGGCATCTCCAAGGATATTCTGCTCATCCTCATCAGCAGTCTGGTGCCAGCAAGGGATACGTCGATATAGAGACTGCTCAGCAACCCAGTACTGATATGGGGCGGTCGCCATTGAAAAAGTCCGTAGCTCAAAGACAAGCAAATCGACAGTCAAGTAACTCGCCCAGGATCCATCGACCCGAGTCCTAAAGTCAGAGGTTCTAGATGGAAGTGTTCGACGCCCGATACTTGTGAAAGCAAAAAGAGGAACATCCTGCTCGTACCCAAACTGCCACAGGAACCGGATAGGATGGTAAGAAAAGTAAGATCGAAAGCTTACCAGCACCAGAAGAAGGCGGTGCGCATCGCAAAGCACTGGAGGAAGTGAAAGCCAAGATGACTCCCAACGAACATTCCAGTCACGAAGCTCAGCAAACATCCTGTGATACAAAGGTACGCTCATCCTAGCTGTATGTGGAAGAAACTCCATGATGTGTTACATAAGGTCTGCGCGATGGGTGCCAGGAAATGGTATAGGAACAGTCAGCGAAAGACGCTCCCATAGCCAGACCTGATCACAAGAAAGAAAAGAAATTCAGCTAGAGTAAAGCAATTCCCAAAAGACAAAAAAGGAAAAAGGAAAGTGCAGAAAAGATACCTGAAGAAATGCACAGCAGCCGCGAAGGACACGAGTGCGGCCCAGGGCACAGTCAGTTAGCCCGTTAAACAGCTCGGCTAGGACGAGAGAAATGATCCCCTGCCGTCGGATAGCTCGATTCATCACCTCAAAAAGCAAAGGAGTCTGGGACTTGCGCCATCCCGAGAATAGCACCTCAGCTATCAAGCAGAACATCAGTGTGTTCCGAGCAAGAATAGATCCGGCCACACTCCGAGGACCCGAAAAAAGATCATAAAGCAAGTCCAAGGAGAACACTACAGCATCCTGGCCGACAGCTGCAGGTTGAACCAGATAAGGGATCCCGAACCAGTTCTGCAGTGTGGCAGTCATCGGCAATGTCTTCAACGAAAAATACTGAGTATAATGCCAAGGAAGGCCGGTCAAACGCGCGAGCTCCTCCAAAGAGGGTCCCATCTCCATGTCGTTGAACGCGAACAAGTTCAATGAGGGGACCCAGTCAATCAGTTCAGCTCTGAGCATCCTCCATTCAATGTCAACTCTAGCCATATGGATCAGACTGCTACAGCCATAGGACTCCAAATCTCAAATCTCATAAGCTGACAAGCTGTCAAGCCAAGCAAGCAGTCATGGCGAGCAAGAAGGACGAGGAAGCAGCTGACAAGTCCTCACGAGTACCCCCTCTAAAACAAAAGGCCCAGAAATCAATGACAGCTCATCGAGGATCGAAAGATCAACGGGCGAAGGAGAAGGAAAAGCTGGAACCTCTGCAAATTCAACAGCCCCTAACCTGCCCCCAGTAACGGCTATGTCTGATATAGTTGCATCACTGTCTGAAACTGTCACGACCTCAGCCGCATAAGAAGACTCGCCCACCATGGATAGCCCCCACAGCCCCTAAATCTCCACCATCCATTGCTTGAGAAAAGACAAACCAAGAAGAAGACAAAAGGAGAAAGGAAGATGAGACAAAGAGAAAATTCATGGCTGCAATCGAACCTGGACGTGCAGGGAATATCGGACAAGGACAGTGGACTGTGAAGAATGTCCGAGCACGAGCCAGCCCAGGCTGCACAAGAGGCGAGTCCTGAGCGGCCCGTTGTGGGCCGCCCGTACGGATGCGTTCCCTCTCTCTCTGCTGGATTGGCTCCATGGTCGTTGGTAGGTGAGGCTAACAGTCCACATCAGCAGATGGCACCCTGAGGGCCGCCCAAGGCCCCAATCCACTCCAGATTTCGTTTGAGGTTGATCAGAATCATTTAAAAGGTACCCCACCTATCCAATCAGGAAGTCATGCGGCTAACATGGGCCTGATCAAGTCAAAGAGAAGGAAAATTGACCAAGAGGAGCCTACAAGCAATCTGAGCCATCCGAAGACTAGATCATCATGATCTAAACCATGGAAAAGCTTACATGAGCCATCGAATAGCAAGATCATAGGCTTGATCATCAAGAAAGAGGGCCAGAACCCAAGATCTGATCATCAAGTGGGCCCACAAGGCCAAATCAAGTGATCTGAGTCGTTCCAGTCATCATCCACACCATGAGAAGCCTCCTTAGCCTCACAAAACATCAAGAAAAGGTACTTCAAAGCAACGTTGAGGTCTAGAAGGGACCCACAGGACCAAATCAAGCAACCTGAGCCGTTCAAGTCATCATTCATGCAGTTAAAAAGTCTCGTCTTCCACGAATCATTCAGAACGAGTAGGCATCATCAAGTAATTTGAGACAAGTCAGAGGTTGTATATTCATTCAGAAGATTTTGATACAGAAGAGGGTAAAAGCAAAAAGAAGAAGGTCATACATCAAGTAAGTTGAATACAAAAGCAGGCTACAGGTCACCAACATAGTCGTCGTCATCCCTCCTCTCTTCCTGCTCTCGATGATGAAGATCCATCAAAGGAGCTGTCACTGAGCCTCCAGCGTATCTGCGACGACCCCCAGGAACATAGAGCGAAGGAAGCAGAGGTCCCTGGCCGTACAACAAGTACCACTCGTCATAGTCGCGATCCGAGATCATGAAACGAAACCCGGGCTGGCCCACAAGAGCATCAGCTATCTCATCAGCTGGGATCTAAGCAGCCGGAGGAGGTGCAGAACAAGGGACCTGAGCCACCTCAGTAATCTGTTGAAGCAGCCTCTCACCCAAATACCACTGAAATGATTCAGCGTTAGAAAGCATGATCCGGAGGCATGAAGAATCATATGCCTCCATATGCTGAGGGGTATAGTAGAGATGAAAGTTGGCGTACGGCATCCGAGCAAGCTACAACAAATGAGGTCATCACGATCAGTCACAGTGCATCATAAGTAATAAGGAAAGCAAGATACTTACATCTTCAACGGTCAATCCGTCTATGTCAGTACGCCAGTTATCCTCAGAGACTCGAGAGTTCCGCTGACGATTTTGTTGATGCCAGTACATGTGGCGATATAAAGGCGGCTCAATGTCATCCCGTATCCTCGGCGCGAGGTGGACAAAATGGTCATAAAAGCAAGTCTGGGCAAGGGCACACCTAACGATTAGAGAAAGAAAGAAGGCAAATGTCTCCAAGGAGGGTTAAAAAAGAGTACCTCTACGACAGGCCAGAAACCTGTGAAGGACCGGCTATTCCGAGAGGTCTTATCCAAACCCTGGAAAACATGAGTCAGGATAGCCCCGTTCCAATTGTATGGATGGTGAAGATCCTCAACCAAACGAAGAAATTTAGGATTGATCCTCTCGTTCGCGTGACAAAAAAGGAAGAACCCGAAGGCGTAAGCAATCATGGCCTATGCTTTGTGGAGGGCCTCTAGCTCGGTAGTAGGGGTGACGCTAGCAAAGGTGTTGTAGAACCATCGCATTTTTACTTGATGGCCCTGGAATTCATCTTCAGGTGGGACGTCACCGACAAGTAGTAGCCAGTCAGTAGAAGTGATGGGAGTAAGAGAGCCAACCTGGGGAACAACTGCCCCATGAAATGGAAAGCCGATTTGCATATATATATATATATATATATATATATATATATATATATATATATATATATATATATATATATATCTATCCAGGGGAGTTATTCCCCACTCACCACAAGGGAGTTGAAAGGTGTGGGTCTCATCCCTCCACCTCTCGCAAAGAGCCGCAAGCAATATGCGATTGGCACTATTATTATGGAAGCGCAAGGTAAGGAGGCCTGCAAAAGGAGTGTCAGCCAGAACTCATTCAAGCCCAAGGAACACATATGGGCCCCTCGGCGGATAATGAAGACTGGATCATCCTCATCAATCACCCGACGTCCTCTTGTACCGTCCACCATTGAATCCTACAAGCTTGGTAAGGTAAGTCCCTATCCTTTACCCGTTAAAATCCAAATTATCATCTAGGAAACCCATGCGATTGAACTCGCATTCAGATGCAAAATCCAAAGTCTGACTTCATGTGTTACCTAGGATATGTGTTGGGCCCATTGAAGAAACCAAGGCCCACCTTAAAGAAGGTTGCATGTCAGGTCTTAGGTAAGGAAAGTCCATCATCCAAGGACACACTTTGGACAACAAATGCACTTAAGTGCCATGAGATCAACAAGGGATAAGAATCCTACTTCAGATGAGAAGTCCCTCTCCAAAGTCCATATGTGGCCAAGGATTGATCCACTTTTTTTACCAAGGCCATGATTCTCATTTAAGATGTTTCCATCTTTTTACACATGTACATGGACAAGTGGGAATAGGAAGGAAATGGGCCCCCAAGAGCAACCCAAATGCCTCATCTCAATGGATTGAAGGGAGCACATAGCCCGCTTGAAGAACATGAGGGCCCATTTAATGGGTTAACCATGGGCACCCCTATGTGCATCATCTTGATGAAAGTTTTGACTATGAGAGTACAACATGGCAGTTTACCCACAAACATATGAATCAAAGAAGCTAATGGTAAAAAATTTGATGCACATAGCCCACATGAAGAATCAAAGTTGGAAATGCCCATGAAAGGACAAGTTTAGGCAACTTATGTGCACCGATTTCTTTGCAAAAAAGGGGGACCATTTGAGCACAAGAGGGCATGGCTTGATGAGTCACCCAACCATCATGAAAATGGCTAAGAATGATATACATAGCCCACTTGAAGATCAAAATCCAAAATGCCCCAAAGCATGGGACAAAATTGGGCAACTTATGGGTATCATTCTTTCTCACAAAAAAAAAATAAATAAATAAAAATCACTCATCTTTGAGAATGATGGTGGATGACCCACCAAACACCCCAAGAGAAGTTCAAGGAGCTATGGTTGCATGGATAGCTCACTTGAAGAGGAATCATCCATTTGAGATTGATAACATTAAAGGAAACTCTTAGAAACCCCTTTCCTACCACAAGAAAAAACCATTTGAACTTAGTGAGATTGTTGAAACAACTCACTCATGGGACTTGTAGATAATCAAGTAACTCAAGTCCTCCATCCATCAAAAGAAAAAGCATGAAAGGAAAAATCCTACATGAACAAAGTGTAGTGGTGCACACATGGTCCAAAGAAATTCAAGTTTCAATGAGGGCCCAAAAGCCTATCCATATGGAAAAATTCTAAGGAACCCACCACACTTTGTGAACAAGGATGTACATCATAATCAAGAAATGGTGGAAGATTTGGGCTACTTGACCACAAGGGCCCAATTAAGAAATCTAGCCCACTTGAAGATCCAAGTGAAGAATGGGCTAGTCACCTTTGTCCATACACATGTGAAGAAAGATGGGACCACCCAAAGTGAGCCCCATGAGCCCAAAACTTAAGGTGGGCCCTACCATTCCCATGGGCCCAAACCTTGAAAAGAAGATGGAAAAGAAAAGAAAAAAGTTCTAAGGAAAAATGATAAGGGCAAGAAAGCATGAGGGAGCCCAAAATGAAGTGTTGGGCCCATTAAATACACTAAGGGCCATGACTTCACTTTGAGCCCATTTGATACACATAAAAAGAGGCCCAACTCCCATGAAGAAAGATAGGATATTTTTCCATGCACACTTGATGGACATGGCAAAATTACCCTTTACATACACATGAAGGGAGTGTGAAAGAAGAAAAGAAAGAATGAAATGGAAGCTTGCAATGTCCTTCTCCATGCACCACCTTTAGAAGAGATTGGAGATCTAGAAAAAGGCCAAAAATACTTGGGCCCACCTTCACTCCTTTGGAATGCTACATGGAGAAAAGAAAAGAGTCATGAGAAGAGACAATGAAGAAGGAAAAAGACAAGAGAGAAAGGGAGTGGTCCATACCTTTACCACTCACCAAAGGGGGACCACCTTGCTGTCCCAAAGCTTCACTAAGGCCCACCACTTGAAAAGAGCAAAGAACCACCAAAAGAGAGAGAAAAACTTGAAGAAAGAGAGAGTATGAAGGAGAGAAGAGAGAGATTGCATGTTGGAGGGGTCAAGGGTGCCCCATGTTATATAGAAAAGGGGAGGGCACCCCTTTACCCGACCCACTGGAAAGAACAGTGGGCAGAGACGGTCCGGGCGGCACCCAGGGGGCCGTCATCCCTCCCACTTAGTTGAAATGACTCCTCACCCTCTCTCCTTGGGAAGAACTCCTCCTTGGGAAGGGTGGTTGCAAGTGAATCTTGTACCTCCATGTAAGAATGAAGTGATGGAAGAGAAGGATGAGAAAAAGTAAGGAATCTCACCAAAATCTCATCTTGTGAGAAATTGGGGAGAAATTGGCTTGATGATGTGGAAAAAGTTCCATGGAATTCCCAAGAAAAAGAAAAAAAATTGACTAGGTCAAACAATGATCTCAACCATCCAAAGTTATGACCTAATGATCTGAACCATTCTAAGAAGAATACACGGAATCTCCAACCTTGATTGCTGCTTGCTTGTACAGTTTCATGGTCCGAAGACCTTAAACTACGTCGGGATCAAGATCCGAGGGATTTTTAATAAAAATGGGCATCGATCTCAACCATCAAAATCAGAATCGATGACTCAGAACACTTTTCAAAATCACAAAAATATATCACCAGTCTCACTCCATAGTTGTGGTTCGAAGACCTTAAACTACGTCGGGATCGACATCCCGAGAGATTTTCAATAAAAATCAGTGTCGGTCTTGTTTGCTCACATCAAGATCAGACGACTTCGGATATTTTCCAAAAATAAAAAAAATGTATTTTTAGCATGTACATATTTTTGGTCCGAAGACCTTAAACTACGTTGGGATCGACATCCCGAGAGATTTTCAATAAAAATCGGTGTCGGTCTTGTTTGCTCACATTAAGATCAGACGACTCCGGATCTTTTCCACAAAAAAAAAAGTGTTCGCCCTGTTTTGTACAGTTTTGTGGTCCGAAGACCTTAAACTATGTCGGGATCGACATCCCGAGAGATTTTCAATAAAAACCGGCATCGGTCTTCATCAAGATCTGATGACTCCAGACATTTTCTAAAAAACAAAAAAAAAATGTGA
The DNA here is from genome assembly GCA_003013855.2 of Liriodendron chinense. NCBI lineage: Eukaryota > Viridiplantae > Streptophyta > Magnoliopsida > Magnoliales > Magnoliaceae > Liriodendron > Liriodendron chinense. The sequence continues at coordinate 64,695 of PVNU02003139.1, forward strand.
TTTCCAACATCGCTTGTACATATTTTTTGTCCGAAGACCTTAAACTACGTCGGGATCAAAATCCCGAGAGATTTCCAATAAAAACCAGTGTTAATCTTGATCGCTCAAATTGAGATTTAACAGCCTGGAACATTTTCTAAAAAATAAAAAAAAAATTGTATTTTCAGCATGTACATATTTTTTGTCCGAAAACCTTAAACTACAGTGGGATTAATTTATCGGAGGACCCTTTTTGCTTTCAACCAAAAACCGGCATCGGCCTCGGCCGCTCGGATCAAGGTTCGATAACCCAGATCATTTCCAGAATACCAAAAAGATTTTGAGCTTTTCATAAAAACCAGTATCAATCTTGATCGCTCGAGTTGAAGACTGGAACTTTCTCAAAATAAAAAAATTCACCATCAATTTCACAAATTCATCCCCAGCGGTCCGAAGACCTAAAACTACACTGGGATTAACTTCTCGGGGGCTTTCTTTCCTAACCTGTTCCGGACATGGCTGACACTTGATCGTACGGGTGTTTGGAATCTTCTAAAATAGGTAAAGGCTGAGGCGGGCAGAACCCCGCAATCCTGTTCGTGTTGAACGCACCGTGATAGACAACCTTGATTTGGAAGTCGCTGTTGAATCTGACGGATGTTCCCTGTTCCTAAAACTCATGAAGGGGATTAAGACAGTTGGGAGGTGGAGCGCGCCCTCACGAAATTGTGAGCAATGTAAGGCCCCAAACTAGATTGACAAAGGGAAATGTGAGGATGTGGCTCATTTTGTGGCCGAAGGAGTCCGTCGGACAATACGTGGTCTATGTGCATTATACATGAGGAACAGGCAACTTTGTGGGTGTGTTGATTAAAAACCCTAAAAAATCTCCTCATCCGAAGATATAAAACTACGACACTTAACTGTGTGAGACTTGTCTTACTCGCTAACGTAAAATGGATCGGGTGCCTTACCAGCAGTAGAAGCTGGAAATGGATGAAAATTCCATACCTTTTCCCTGCATTTCAGAAAAATCCAACAAAATACCAAAACATTGCAAAATATTTTCAAAAATCATAAAATATTTCCCTTGCTTTCAAACCAAATATTTTCAAAACCACAAAAAATATTTCCTTTGTTTTCAATAACCAATCTCTATCCTGACCACTCAGGTAAAGATTCGGACCAAATATTTGTAAAAATCACAAAAATTGTCACTATCCCCAGCACTACACTTCAGGAGTCTCAAACTCTGCTCACTTCACAATTTGGGATGACGGATCCGATCGCCCGCAAATTGAAATCTTGACCAAAACTGGCGACCAAGCACCGTCTCAATCGCATTTATGCCCAGAAGAACATCTTGAAGTCGGATAACATCCTTGTACATTCTCATTAACAAAGAAACAGCATCTTGGGATGATGGACCTGACCGACCATAGGTCGGGATCTTGACCAACTCGCTGACCAAACATCCACATTAAAAAGAAATCCCTAGGGGATCACAACCCTGCAAGCAATAAGCTCAAAGCTCTCTGCATCCCCAGCAAAAGCAAAATCATCAAACGAAAAGAGAATGAATCAAACCATGCATTCATCATGCGTCTCCATACATCAGCATCCATCACATCAATCATCATGTTTACCTGCTTTTAAAATAAAAGTCGGTTAGCCAAAGACCCCACAGGCATCCCTAGTGGAGGCACGTACAGACCAGATTTCCATTGCAAAAGACAAAAAAAAAATTCCTATTTGCAAATAAAAACCCCACGGAGTATCACTCCCCAGAGTGGGTATCTTTTCAAAAATTCAAAAAATATTTTCCCAGTAGAGCTTCTACCTCCAAAACACCAGGAGATCTTCCATATCTCTGGGTAGGAGCCGACACAAAAATCAAATAAGATCCGATGTCTCACGGTTTCCCCGAAGACCATCGGATCCAATGCACTCGAAGTACGGTCGAACTGAACTCCAGTGTCAATGCGGTCGTACCACATGCCAAGATACGAAAAGATGAAGGCCAAAAAGGCTTGGTCAAAGAAACCATTTAAACAGGTGGAAACGATGAATTCTAACCCAAGAATCAAAATCAGCAGATTGGGTGGAAAGAGTTCACTCGCACATACCTAGGCATGGATGCCTGAAGTACCCTGATTGATTCCAAGTCGGCGTAGTAGAATCCCGTAAGACTACATGGCGTAGGGCATCTAACCACTTTGACAGTCAAGCGAAACAAGTACTCATGGAGTGATCCGGGAAAACATCACACAATCAATCTTAGGGTCAGCAACCTCGTAAGACTATGACTCAGAGGCTTGCTGTACCTTTTCGATGTTAGTATCGATCGGGAATGGAAGTGTTGCGATTGGGTACCCAGGTTGCAGCAAACTGCAGGGACAATCGCAACATTTTCTCCAAACTCCCGTGGTATGTGCGAGTTATCAATCTCCAAACAATCAACTGACTCAGATACAAAGGACAACAAAAGATTCCAGACCACAATCAAGGAAAGAATGAATTACAAACCAAGCATCGAAACCAGCAGATCGGGTGGAAAGAGTCCCCCGCACATACCCAGGCGTGGATGCCTGAAGTACCTTGACTGATTCCAAGTCGGCGTAGTAGAATCCCGTAAGACTACGACGCAGGGCATCTAACCACTTTGACAGTCAAGCGAAACAAGTACTCCTGGAGTGATTCGGGAAAACATCGAACATACAATCAATCATAGGGTCGGTAACCTCGTAAGACTACGACGCAAAGGCTCTGCTGTACCTTTCCGATGTTAGTACCGATCGGGAATGGAAGGGTTGCGATTGGATACCCAGGTTGCAACAAACTGCAGGGCCAATCACAACGTTTTCTCCAAACTTCCGCAGTATGTGCGAGTGATCGATTTCCAGACGATCAACTGGCACAGATGCAAAGGCAAGCAAAGATTTCGGACCATGATCTATGAATGACCGGGTCAGAAGTGGGGTGTCCACTCGCTTTGGCATTCGGTTGGATGCAACCTTTGCCAAAGAGGGGCATCTGTAGACACCCCACCTTCGGCTACACAGTTGGTAGAGCTAGCTGGATGAATGGAGGACCATACCCCCAAATTCCATGTCCAAACTCAGCCAAACTCACCCTCGTAAGCCCCAATCCATAGCCCAACTCACCCTTAAACATCAGCCTGAAAAACCCCCCATAAGAAAAACCAGTCAAAAAATCCTTAAAAAGTCAAACTCACTGAGTCAACCCGCTGAGTCAAATCACCGAGTCAACCCGCCGAGTCAAATCGCTGAGTCAAAACACCGAGTCAAATCACCGAGTCAACCCACTGAGTCAAATCACCGAGTCAACCCGATGAGTCGACCCACCGAGTCAACTCACCGAGTTCCAAGTAGCAACCTTGGAGCATGTCCGTACTACGTGCTGTATCCCGAGAAACGTCCGTACGGGTGGCCCCCTGGGTGTTGCCCAAACATATTTACGGGAACTGCCACTGCCCGCTGCTATAAATACCCCCCGCCCCTTCTCATTTCAACAAGCCTTCAAGCCTAGGGAGGTCCCGTCCTTTCCGAGTCCTTCTCCACCCTTTTAGCCTATTTTTCCACCAAGGAGAGCCCGAGTGAGGAGAGCCTAGCCCTGGTCCAGCTCAGCCTGACCACTGGTCCAAGTCTCCCAAGCCATCCAAGTCTTGATCCAGCCACTCGAAGCAAACCTTACGACACCTCCGTCCATCTAGCTACTCTTTTTCCAGCATCATCTCATTCGCATCTAGCATAAGTGCAACATTTACTTTTCTTCCAACCCCCCTGCTTCACTACAAGCACTTTGATTATTCAAACACACTGCATGCATCTCGCATAAAGCACCTGTCAGTTCGAGCGTATGCTCTGGGCTTGCCTGTTAGTGGAACCTGCCCATCAGAAACTCTTACTGCTCAGACCTGCATTCATGTACATACCACTACAAGCACTTTGATCATTCAAACACACAGCATGCATTCCGCATAAAGCACCTGTCAGTTCGAGCGTATGCTCTGGGCTTGCCTGTTAGTGGAACCTGCCCATCAAAAACTCTTACTGTTCAGACCTGCATTCATGCATCATGTTATCTATGAGAATGTATGAGGACTAAAACAGACTTTCAAGTATTAGTTCGATTCTGTGAAGTAGAGACCGTACTTCGGTATGGGCAGTGTGTGGGGTGCTTAACCTCTTCCCACCCTGTAACCATGATCCCTTACCTCGAATCTCTAGCCGCAGATCAAAAGGAGTCATTTTAAAGAAAGGAATCTTCAGATCCCCTTCTCTCACGTTTCTACGGGGTCTAGCCGACTGTAGATTCGAAGTAACTAGATAGTGGCGACTCTGGTCTTATATAAACTCATCTAAACACATCCAGCTTAACACGACAACCAAACAAAGCCCTCGAGAACGCGGCAAGCCAGTGTCACAAACGGCATTCGCACGCATGCACTTCTTCTTCTTTTTCTGAAAGGAAAGGGAGAACGTCGTTGGGAGCGCTGAACGGCGAGGGTCCACAACATTGATCACAACTCTAACGATGTCAACCGGTATGCTCAATTTAAATAATCAACGATTAAATAAAAATCGATGATCATGTGTGGCTCACCTAACATAAGTCTTATATTTTCCTACTTGGGTCACACTAATCAATCAAAGCAAATAAAATATTTTTTTGAGAATATTTTATAAAATATATTTATTTGAAAGTTCCTAATGAGATTCAATTATATTTAAAAAAAAAACCACGATTGGATAATATAAGCAACTTTTCTTATATTTGATTTTTTTAAATTATAGATATTGATCATGATAGTCATTATAACATTTAATCTTTTTAAAGTTAGATAAATCACAGTCACAAATCCCATCAATCTTAATATATAATTTAAGGACATGGAGTGTAATGTGAAAATTATACATTTAAGTGCAATTATATGTGTTTATGTCTCCGTTAAAAGTTTTATGCATTTTTTTATAAAATTCTACTTACTGAAAATAAATGTGTACTCTAAAAAAGAAGCAAAAAATAAAGTAATATAATTATCAATGTATATAAAAGAAATATATAAATTTCTATATAAAATCGGATCAAAACTTAATTCCTACTAATTAAATTTATCTTTGGAATCTACAACTTTTATAGACATCACATGCTCTTTATATAACATGATAGGAAGGCCTTTAATGAGTGGATCCACTATTATCTACTTTGTGCCGATAAGTTTTATAGATACTTGACAATCTTAAATCCTCCACAACAAGTTACTTTACGTCAATGTACTTTGACCTAGATGAGCGCTTAATATTGTTGGAGAATTTAACTACATCCAAACTATCACAGAAGATTTCTAATGTCTTTGGTATCATCCCCATAAGCTGCAAACTAAAAAAAAAAACTTTTAAGTCGTATTGCCTAACTCATGGCTTTATGATAAGATATATACAAACTCAACTTCCATAATAAATGAGGCCATAGTAGACTATTTCACTCTCTTCCATGACACGGTTTCTCAAAGTATCATGAATGTATAGTCCGAGGCGGACTTTTTACTTTCAAGGCAGCCAAGAAAATCTACATCTATATATCCAATTAGTTTTATATGGTTAGATCTTTAATATGTGTGTGAAATCTTTTGTCCATTGTAAGTAGCATAACACTTTCGTTATAGCTATCCAATAGTGTATTCTTACATTGTTTGCCAAATATTTCATCTACAAAAGTAATATCAAGATGATGCATAAGGAATATTTTTCATCTTATTCTTTTTTAAAGTCACTTTTAGGATAATGGAATTGGCTAAACTTATCGCCTTAAGCATCACCAAGATCTTTCATCTTAAAGTTTTGAAATAGAAATTTCATAGTTTTGCATAACAATCCAATATTACTACTGGCCAAAAAAATGTAATTAACATATAAGACTAATATTATAAATTTACTTGCACTACTTTTATATAAATACACTCATCATTATTATTTTCAACCAAGACATGAGAAAACAACTTCGTAAAACTTTAGATACCACTGTCATGATACTAATTTCAACTCATAAATGAGTATTTTAAGTTTATAGATCAAATATTCTAAGCCTTCAAATTTAAAACTTTCTATTATAGCGTAGATACATTCTCATTTAGATCTCCATTAAAAAACATGATTTTCATGTTTATTTAATATAACTCCAAATCTCTATGACTCACAAGATTCATTATAATCTTAGAGAAGTCCTTAAATACATTTGAGAAAGTCTCCTTAAAATGAATGTCTTTACATTGATTAAAACCCTTAATAACCAATCTGGCATTATACATTTCGATATTTTCCTCAGAGTCCCATTTAGTTTTGAATACCCATTTATAATCAATTAGCCTAATACTTTTAGGAAAATCAACAAGGTTCTAAACATTGTTGTCTTCCATGAATTTCATTTTAATTCATCCTTTATAACATCTAATCATTGAGAAGAATTAACATTGTGTTTGGACATTAACGAAAATGATGCATGATCTTTTTTCACCCTTATGTCAAACTCATGCTCTTGTAGGAAAACAATATAATCACTGGAAATTGTAAACATTATCTCTTTATGATCTTCTTAAGAATAATGTTCTAAATTGGTTTTTTTCCATATCCTCATCAATGAGTTATATTTGAGGCTCTATATGACGATCCGCAACGATTCTAGGCTCCACTACCAGATAGATGCCATATTTATAAGAATGACTGTGGTGAAAATCATAGTATGTTCTTCCTCAAATACAATGTTCCTTAAGCTTACGCTCCACTATTTTATTGTTCTCAATAAACATAACATTCACAATCTTCATAATGATCTTAGATTCGAAACTCAAGTATGGTGACCCTGACCGAGTTTTAATGTGTGAACTATAATTTCATATATTTATTCATCATATTAGCATTTAAATCATTATTCATTTAACCCAATCCATTATTAAACCATCCAAACTATAATTATTATTGCTTAAAACTTTAAAATAAACTTTGAGAATTAATAATCTAAATCTTACTTATTCCATACTTTTATTTCTTACCAAAATTCTCCATTATGAGTTTATTATAAAATTTCTTAATAAAATAAAAAATGAAAATGAAATTCTAAATCTAGCGAAAGTAGCCGTGTAAGTATTCTTCACCTCCAACTTCTCTCTCGTCCTATAAACCTGCATGTGTTATTAATTTGGTGAGTTAGAAGCCTAATGAGATCATATACACTACGAGTTCGATATAAACTTGATGAATGCAAGTGAAACAGAACCTAGCACATATCAAGGAAAGATATAAGGATATTATTAATTTGAAATAAATACACTAAAGACAGGTAAAACATATAACAAGATGCAATAATATGATTCATGATTTTTAGAATAAGTATTGATGTCATAATGTATGAATAATTAATGCATACGATGCAAGTCATTTTAGATATGGTTAATAGTAAAAAATGAGAGTTGTCTCTAAAAAGGTTGGAAATCTCATTTCTTAACTTTTAGAGAGAATAAGAAAATAACTCCTTTTGAATAAAAAATTCTGAAAAAGGAAAACAGTTTTCCTCAATCGTCTTATCTTTTATGAAAAGCAAAACCATCACATTTAAATTCCTTTTCTATGGTTGAATCTTGTTTTCCATCAATCCAAATAGCTAGTGGAATTTTTTTAATCGTTTGCCAATAAAACGTTGTCTTATGTAATAAAAAAGAAAAAGTTAACAGAATAGTGACCATTATGTGGGACACACCCTTTTCATGGCTTTTATGTCGTATGCTTCTGAAACATTGGCACATGCACTAGAGAAGATGATGACTTACCATCCACTAGGGTTCACAAGTGGGTCAATCTAGTTTTAGGAAAATATACATATATCACTATTACAACATTCTTCTAATGAGTCTAGTTATGCTATTAACAATTATTTCTTGTAGGGTTAGTTCAATGGATTCAAATATTTTATCATTAACTCTTGGGGAATTGCTTATCTCCTTTTCTTTTCTTGTTTGATTATAGGGAAGTCTTGCAAGCTCATCTTGAAATCATTTAAAATCAAATTTAGTAAAAATGGTGTTTTTACCAACTCTTGTTGAGAAAGTGCTTTAGGAAAATGGTTAGTCTAAATAAGACATGAATGCATTACATATGTTAAAACCTAGTAATTTTATTACTATCTTTCTATTAACTTATCAGTGACTCGCTTTTCATACATGAAAGGACACACCAAAAGTCATGCTATTCTAGAAGTTAGGCAGGCCATAGAAAGTGAATATATAGGTTTTAGGCATGGTTTCAAATTACTGCTTGCAGTCTATTCAACCTAAGTTTTGAGTCAAGATAACTCTAGGGATGTATGGTAAACACAAGGATTCACATAAGATGCATGATTTGGATGGACCCACACAACGCAAAAATATGGTAATTACCATATAAATTACCATATGTTCATAGTATGTGATCATTCTCCTTATGTGTTACCAGATTGAGAGAAGCAACTTCCTCTTGTTCAACCTAGCAATGGTTTGAGTGGGACTTATGTTTTGATAACCTAATTTGTTGATCTAGTGGTCCCACATTAGATGGATCATGCCCAAATATCTTTCATACTAGATGATCTTAGCCAGACAATGAAAATGGACACTCAAAAAATAGGTTCACATTTAATAGAGTAAAACCAGATGGTTAAGATCATCGGATGGGGGAGATGGCTAGGAGTATCTTCCATCCACCATGGGGCCCACATGTAAATGATTTTGAATACCGTATGATAGTCGAGTAGGCCCGCATAGACAATTTGTTGGGCCAAACAATCAGCTAAGCATTATAGACGTTTCCTTTTTTATCCTTTTGAAGATCTTAGTTACCAAATATATAGAAACGAGAAGTGAGTATCTTTAAGGATTAATGGCCTGTCCAAGCCAACTTAGACTCGGTTGGGTTAGATTTGGTATTCATAAGTTTTGAGCACGTGTAAATTATGAAGTATTGTTCGCTTATTTTTAATTTCTCAAAACTCATGATTATCCCTTACGTATTGTTCATAAAATCATGCTAGATTTTCTTATGAGTACACGATCTGGGTCTAAAATTTAGATTGAATAGAAACCAGATTAGTTCAAGTACCCAACTAGGGGTATTTGTTAGGTACCAAAGAGATGATGTTTAAATTTCATCCTTTATTTAGGATGTGTTTGGTTGCACGAAAAATATCATGAAATTTCATGATATCTTATGTGAAGAATTGTGCTTTATAATTTTCTAAAACTATGCTATCATGTTTTTCCTTTTAGATGATCCATTAACGTCTACATAGCTAATGTTGCAAATTGGAGAAGTTTGAATATCAAATAAAATAGATTTGTAGATGTTTCAAGATATTAGTCAATCAACCTTGATGGACGATAATACCGAAAGGTATCTTTAGTTTTATCCTAGGTTTGTGTTCTCATAGAAAGACATGTTTTTGCATCTGTCTAATCTTTCTTGGTTTTATCTTTATTCTCCATTTATTCATCAAAAGAAAAAAAAAATCTTAGCAATAAAGAAATGAGTGGGTACCCTTATAAGCAGTAGGAATGACATTAATTTTTTTCTTTTATATTCTTTCCATGGTATTCGGTTCCAAAATAAGAGATTTAACAAAGAAATAGTACAAGAAAGTAACATCTAGAGACACCAAATCCAACTCATGGACCTTACTAGATTTTGGTAGGCCTTTTAATTTTAATCCCTTCAACTTTGCGATGTAGCTAATTTAATCCCCTATTGCATAGCCATGGCATTTGTGCTAGAGCATGGAAACAAAGGAAGAAATTAGTTAATTGAAATGAAAGCCAGTAAAAATACTTCAAATTTAAAGCAACAAGAATGATGTATGTTTATCCAATTCTAAACCTATTACATAATGGGTGTCGCAAAAATCAATTCCTTATTATTGCTTGGTTGTAGGATTTCTTTATTATTCTTTTATTCTAGAATGTCCTTTAGCTTATGTTGGATATTGATACCCCAAAACCAATTCATTGTTATTACTTGATTGTAAGAAAGGAAGGAATAAGAGAGATGAGTGGGGTATGTTGATTGGAGGAATAGACCATCCTTGAAAGGTCACCATGGCAGCAAGCTTATAGCTCATTTGTCTTGGGTATTCTCAATTTCCTTACTTTGATACATTATACAAGATCCTTAAAAAAAGAGTTGAGATTAGATTAGATGGTTTGAAAAAATTACATTAGAACCATAAATGATGGAGATGCGACCCAACAGAGCTATAAATAGCATACCATGAAGCATCATGCATTTGATGAGTTTTTTAGTTATGAGTTATTCTATATTTGATACAAGCTGATACCTGGTCCTATGCAGACTAATGTGACAGAATTTTCTTGTCCACCTTGGTTCTCTCCTGGGGAAAACTCATTGATCCATAGAATACTTCTCCAAATCTAAAACTGCAAGGACTTAATGATTGCTTTGGAATGAGTTGCTAGCTTTATGGATTTCATGTTGTCAATTACAACCTAAGAGACACCTATTAGACACTTGTTGGATTACATTTTTATTGTTCTTATATATATATATATATATATATATATATATATATATATATATATATATATATATATATATATATATATTTGTGTTGATTTGAATATGCATATTTTTTTCAATACGGTGTAACTGATTCAAAATGCAAGAAATATGCGCAAAAATTTTAGCGACAGACGAAAATCGTTGCTAATGTTTAAATATTTAGAAATTGTCGTCTGATTGTGTTCGTCAATTTTGTTATGATTAGCAAAAGGCCTAATCCATCACAAAGTCAAGTTTTGCGACGAATATGATTCATCATTTATTGGCGAAGAATGAAATCCGTTGAAATTTAGTGACAGATTTAAAGTTTACGATCATAATAAACAATGATGGTTTAAGTCTGTCGCTAATTATTATATTTAGGTCTGTCTTTTTTTCACCATTTTGGTGTAGTTTCTATTACATTGCTGTGAGTGTGAATCTTTTGTAATGACATTTGGTCATCTTTCATTATATCACAAACAAAATGATACTGAACATCGATGTGTTTAGCCCAAGCATGAAATACCATATTTTCAACTAGTTGTAATGCACTCTGATTATCACAATGAATCTCCACCACTTTTTATTTAAATTTCAATTCTTTTAAAAATCTCTTCAACCAAATAGCTTCCTTGCATGATTGTGTAGCTAACATATACTCTGCTTTTATAGTATACAAGAACACCGCCGACTGCAATCTTAGCATCCAATTAACTGCATCACCGACTAAAGAGAAAATGTAACATGTGCTCAATCTTGATCTCTACATATCCCACATCTACAAACCCAATTAATTCTAAATTTTGGCTACTATAAGAAATAGTACCCTTCAAGTAACGAAGGGTCTACTTCAAAACAGTCTAATGACTACTCCTACTACTTGTGTAATGTTCAGTCGAGTGCACACTATGGCAAACTAAGGCTCCTTATTCTCGATGAATATAGTACTTAAAACCTATCTACCTTTTTTGCTTCTGTGTGATCGCTAGCCTCAAGTGCAAGGTTGCGATGTATTAATAATTCTCGGTAAGACCAAGGTCGATCCTCAGGGATTGTCGTAATAATTCTAAATGTTATAACTAGGATGGGCTAAATTCGAATTTGTATTAATGGATAAAATTTAAGAATATAAAACTATTTATTAAATCAGAAAAATACACACTAGAGCGCCAAGGATCCATTATAATCATTCACAATGCTAATTCAAACCATTCAAGCCAATAACTCAATTGGAATTGAAGTTCTATCCTTATCTAATTGGAATATAGAGCAATCAAATCATCACAACATGTCTAATATAGATGGATCATCTACTGATATGGTTCTCTCATAATCAACTAAGGCATTGAGTGTATTCAATCACACAGCCAAATCCTTCACAAAACAATTAAGATCACATTCATGATTCTTCCTCAAGGCTTATCACTAGACTTGATTTAGAAGCATGAATTAAACTTCTATTGAACAAAAAATCAATACATAAACATCTATCTCAGATTAAATCAAAAGATAAGAACTCCTTCTAGTCTAGTTCTAGATAAGCTCTTAGAAAACTTAATTTATAAGATCCCCTAGCATCAAATATATCATGATGGATCTAAGATCTGTACAACCTAATATCCTATCAATCGACACCCCATTAAGCAATCTCAGTAATTAAAACATCCCATGTAAGAGAAATCACAAGAGATAGAAGATTAACTAAAAATACTAACTTTATTTCAAACTTGAACTAGAAGTGTTCTTCATTAAACCAAAAGTACTTGAACTAATTCGAATTAAGCATTATAAATAACCAAAAGCTTCACCTCTTAGCCTTAGTTAAGAGGTTTAGCCAACCATTAATAGGTTAAACTAAAACTTAAAAAAAAAACTACTAAAAATATTTAAAAAATTCAATTTGGAAGAGTTGCAGACGCTCCACAACGATCCTCTTCACCTCCCACGACTTCTCAAGCCTTTTATGATACCTTAGGAATGAGCCCAACGTGTCCTTCTATAGATTTGATGCTCCATCGCCTTGAAAATTTCAAGAATCGCACACTAACTTACGCAGCGTATGATTTTTCGGAGCTTGCTGAGCAAGCTTACTGTCTTATACATGGCTGACCAGTCTTAGCCGGTCGGATGGGTCTGGACTTGGTCCAGCGAGCTCACAAGGAAGCAACAAGGGGTGGCTGACCGGTCGAGCTTAGTTGGCCAACAGGTCTTGACCAGTCTAGCCCATTGATTTTATATTTTTTCTTCTCTTCTCTCTCTTCTTTCTTTGCTTCTTCTTTCATTTCTTTAGCCCACCTTCCTTCTTCATCAAAATGACTTCCAAATGCTTTCTTTTAACCTTCAAATTGGTGAAGTCTCTCTTTCATTCCTACAATCATAAAACATGCATTAGATAGTCTTTTAAACATGGAAATCATGCATAAAATATGATGTAATGGGGTTAGAAAATGTATAAATTAAGAGCTCAACACTATGTTAGGACATTGATCTGATGATAGCTTGTAACCAATAGAGAATGAAGTATTGATTAGGTTAGATTTCTCCATTTTAAAGCAATAAAAACTCTTCCAACATAACCTTTCTAATTTATCTAGACTTTTTTGTTCATCCTATTTCTATGTATGGTCATTCCAAGAATCTGATTAAAGACACTCAAATTCTTAATATCAAATATTCCTTATCTAAATGTGCTTTTAATGTTATAGTAGTATCTCTATTAGTACCTACAACCAACATGTCATCCATATAAAATAAATAAGATGATAAAGCCATCGTTACTATAACTATGAACATAAGTATAATGGTTTGCCTCACATCTTTGAAATTCTAAGATCGCAATAAAGGAATCAAATAATTTATCAACACTTCCACATCTACTTTAAATGGTAAAGCGATCTGTTTAATTGACAAACAATATTCTTCTTATTTTCTTTAATAAAACCCTCAGGTTGAGTCATATAAATTTCTTCATCAAGATTTTTATATGGAAAAAATAGAAAAAATAAGTTTTATATCTAACTGCTCCATCTTCAAGTCAAGCACTGCTGTCATGCTCAATATAGTACAAATAACAACTCAAATGGACGATTGGAGAGAAATCTTCCTTAAAGTTAATCTGATTTCTGAGTATACCATTTTACCACTAATTGGGCTTTGTATCTTTCAACATTTTCATTGGTATTTTTTTTATCTTATAAACTCATTTACAATCAATAGCGTTCTACCATTTAGCTAGTTCAATTAATTTTCAAGTTTTGGTCTTTATGCAAAGCTTACAGTCCTCTGATGAAGAGAAGATCGTTGAAGAATACATGGTCTGTCAGCCGACCAAATTAGGTATGTCGGCTCACTGAATATTAGCTAAAAATAGCCTCATAATGCTGTACAGTTTCAGAGTCTAGCCGGCCGACCGAATTTCCCCTAAAAAGGGGCCCAACCCCCTAGACAGTTTCAATGTCATGTCAACCAACCGACCAGAGGCTGTTGACCGGCCATCATCCAACTTTGATCGACCGACAGTCCCAGCCTGCCGATCAACTGGTTCTACAGTTTTGTGTGAACTTTGCTGGTTTTTTTTTTCATTTTCGATTCAAACTCTTTTTTATTTTATTTTTAGGATTTCTATTGTGTTTATGAGTAAATAAGTTCATTTTAATTCGTTTTTAGACATTATTTATCATATTTTATCAAATAAAACTTTGATTCCTTCTTTGCTTATGGATTCGAGTGTTCCCTTGTGGATTCAAGGAAGTCCAATTAAGGATTCTCGGAAGCTCTATGGACTCACAGTAGTTATCTCTATGACAGAGACGGTGATCGATACCACCCTGTCTACGCTATGCCAAGTTGTGTTAGAGCGAGGAATAGCCTCAGGAAGATGGCTTCTAATGATGGCTTCAACAACAGCCCCTCTGACATTGCTCATGGGTTCCAGCTTCTTGTAGAGAAGATTGACGTTTTACAAAAGTCGAATCAGTTGTCCATGCAAGGGCTGCAGGAAACCCTCGACCTGATCGCGAGGTCATTACCCCTACCCCATACCCAAGGCGACACACCTGTTAGTGCACTTTTCTGTGGCATACCAGTGCACCTTATTTATCAATTATGTAGGTCCTAATGTCTAGGTGTTGGTTAAGCCTAAAGAAGATGAAGACTGAAGACACAAGTCGACAACTGCATCAAGGAAAAAGAAACGGTAGATCAGAGATGCCTTTGTGAGCCAAAACCTTTGAACCTGAACCTAAACCAAAACCATACCTCTAGATGACTTAACCCATAGGTAAACTTTTACTCATCTTAGAATGACCTTAGATGTCCCAAAAGACCAACCAAAGGAAGGCTTAAGAGGTTCATGAACTTCTGTAAAAATATAAACCAAAATAGTAGAATTCATGTGTTGTTGGCTGACCAATCGGCGAGCTGACAACAAGGCGTCGACTGACCAACAGCCTAGTCAGCCGACCAATTTAGGCCCAAAAGAGGACAGCAACAAACTTCTTTCCAGGCTTAATTTGGCCGGCTGACGTCTATCATCGATCAACCGATGGCCTTAGATCGGCTAGTCGACAGGACTTATTGGCCGACTGACCGATAGCTGTTAACTGTCATTTTCTAGCCGTTGAAGCTTTTTTTATATAAACGGAGCTCGACTTTTAGGCAACAGGGAGAGATTTTAGTGCATTAGAAGCCACTCACATTGCCTACATCATTAGGCTTTAATCCTATCATACTCAAGTCATCTTCCTTGTGATTCATCACAAGATGGAGCATTTAAAGCTCATATGATGATGAACTTTTTCTCTCTCATTCTCTAGATGCTTTAGACACCTACACCATAGGTATATCTTTAGTCTAAACCTCTTCAGAGATCTATATAAGTGAATTCCTCTAGGAAATAATATTTCAATTAGTTGTAGAGAATTTCACCTATCTCTAATCTCCTTGGTCATCTCAAGAAGATAAAATGCAAGGTGATTGATCGTTAGAGCTGAGGCATTGGCAACAAGATCGGAGGAGCAAATGGAAGCTTATTCGAGCATAGGAGAGCGAGAAGTGAAATTGCAGTTTTACCGCGAGTAGAGATACTTGGAGATATGCCTAAAGTCCTAAGGGGGGGGGGGGGGGGGGGTGAATGGGACTTTTGAAATATTCTTGCTAATTTTAAAAACATAATTGTATTCACACTTGAATTAACAATTACGTACTAGCAAGTGAAGACAATTGATCAAACAGTTGATAAGCATGATTGTA
Organism: Liriodendron chinense; assembly: GCA_003013855.2. NCBI lineage: Eukaryota > Viridiplantae > Streptophyta > Magnoliopsida > Magnoliales > Magnoliaceae > Liriodendron > Liriodendron chinense. The sequence goes on from PVNU02003139.1 coordinate 80,525, forward strand.
CTTAATCATTTAAATATGGCATATGAGCATTTTATTAATCAATAGATAAGCATTCAGATAAGCATTAATAGACAAGACATAATAATGGATAAAATGCATTCACCACATTACGCAAATGTATAGTGGTTCGACGATGAGTCTACTCCACTCCTGGTTCAAGTGCTTAACTCCTTTGAATACACCGGCACTCACTATCAGAGGTTTTTAATGAGGTTCACCTCTCAACCTTTACAACCTACACAAGGACTAATCCTACACAAGGGCCACACACATATTCTCCTGTGTCGGAGGGCTATGTAAGGACTTCCAAGTCCTACGCAAGGACACACATATCCTACTCAAGGACAACACCGAGATTGGGTCACAATCTCTAAACCCCAATCTCTACAAGAAGGGGGAATCAAACAATGGACTCTATAAGCTTAACCACTTACAAGAGATGAGCCCTGATACAACGTCATTGTTTGAAAAAGCTTCGTCTTACACGAATGATCTCTTCTTCAGCTCCTTCGATCAGCAACCTTGCATTGATTGATGGCTTGTAGCATCCAAGGAGAGGAATTAGGGTTTGGAGAACCTATTATGGGATATGGCTTTTATATGAAGGATGAGTTCTACCTAAACCACCATTAATGGCATTGATGACAAGGGTATAACTATTTGGAGTTGGTCAAGAAGCCATTAAAGAGGGGTTGAGTTCTTGATTCAATCCAAGCTTTGAATGCTCTTTAATGTTGGTCAAATCAACATGGATTAAAGTATGAACTCAACAAATCTAAGGGAATGAGAGATATAAATCACAAGGAAGAAGCCCAAACAAACTCTAGATGATGCTCAAGGTGACTCTTCTAAGATCCAAGAAGATGGCTATATAGAGTGTTTCTTAACGGATAGAAAACGGTCATCTTAATAGGATTGGAAAGAGTTCCGATCGATTAGACATAAGAATCAGCACATTTTTTATTTTGTTGAAATAGATTCTCCGATTGATCGGACATGTTTCCGATTGATTGGAGGACCATCTCTAATTGATCGTAGACAGGGTCCGATTGATCAAAAATGTGTCCAGATGTATGTTGGAATGTTGCTGGACAATTTTTCGATTGATCGGATGATCCTCCGATTGATCGGAGACACCTAGTACGATTGATCAGACTCATCTCCGATTGATCTGAATAATCTTCAGAGAAGTTGTAGTTTTACTGGACGTTTGTCCGATTGATCGGGCATATACTCTGATCGATTGGACATCAATTGGAATTAATTTCGATGGATCGAGATCCCATCGGAAACAGCAGTTAGGCTATTTTACTTGTTTTACATCAACTGCTCGGACAATCGATTACATGGCTAATCAATATGGAAGAGGGACTATAGAGAGGGCTAGTAGGATGTTCCTAAGTAGGTGTGGCCATTTATAGTTAAGGGTTTTGGGATAAATGGTTTAGGGAAAAGGATTGAAGCCGGTCTGAATTTACGATCTTCTTTAATAGTATTTGTCGGAGATGTCCTAGAACTTCAATCTTCAGCAGCAAGTGGTTTTACAGACTTGACGACACGTTAAATACGGTAATTGACAAAACTTGCATTAACAAGAAGAAGCAACCCGAAGCGACGCTATAAAAGGAACTCAATTCAATAGGTTAATGTCAATTATAAGAGTTCAGCAGCACTCCTTCATTTTGGTAGGATTGATTGTGAATTTAAGGTTGATGATTAGCCTATTGAAAACCATGTAAGTATCTAAGGGGAGCCACCCGACACGGGTGTGTATGTGTATGTTATTGGTTAGCATGAGAAATCATTGTAGGTTCTTGGATTGGAAATGAAGGATTGGAAGAAACCTTCTCAAAACTCATAGGTTGGGGGGAATTTTGTTTAAACTCCTAGGTTGGGTGGAACCCACAAACACCTAAGTTGAGAAGTAAACCCATAAAACTACCGTTCAAGTTGAAAGGTAAACCTGTGCCAAAAGCTCCGTGTAAAGGTTGAGAACCTAGGTTGGGAGGAACCTAATTTAAACTCCCTAGTGAAATATGATATTCTCATGGGTTGGGAACGAAAACCGAGGGTAAAGTAGACATGTAGTCGAACCACTATACATGCTTGTGTTTGGAATTGTCATTTAAGCACATTATTGTTCTTGTATTATCTTTAATGGTTAATTATATGAATGCTTGAATGGAATGTATGCTATGTATGATAGGTAGATTCTTATACACATATTGCAGTTTCACTCTCTAAACTAGGTGTTTGATAGTAACATCAATTACAGTATAAGCATTACAAATAGATTAGTTGCTTGATAGTCATATCATTTATAATTTATGTGCTTATGCTAGTTTGCTTAATTGCTTACTCTTTTCTAGCCCATGAGATTGGACTCATTTAAGCTTAAAAGCTAAGTGTTACTTGCTAATTAGTTTATAATTGCTAACTAGTTTAATTAGGCAAGCATTTTTAAAAGAATTTAAAAAGGTCCTTATCACCTCCCCTCTAGGACTTTAACCGTAGCTCTAAGCTTCGCTCTAAGCTTTCGCACGCTTAATGTCTACGAAGTGTGAGCGATAGATGCAATTTCAACACCACTTCCAGTGATTACTATGGTAGACAATCTTGTCTTCCCTCAAGCATAACCGCTGGAAAATCTCAAGGCTAACCCCAACGATTCTGATCTCAACAATGAGGATCTCGAAGGCATCATTTCACGATGAGCCGCACAAGGAGATGAACGCGTGAATCGTGTCGACAAAGGCTTCTGGGCTAAGGTGATCTTCCTAGCTTTAATGGCTTGATAAATATTGAAGATTTCCTAGATTGGTTGCAGAGGTAGAGAGATATTTTAATTACATGGGTGTTCCGAACGAAAAAGCAAGTTTGTTATGTAAAGGAAAAAATCAAGCGCATCTATGTGGTCGGAGCAGATCCAATTCAGCCACACTCGTGAAAACAATTTTCCAATTCGATCATGACCTCAGATGAAGTAGTTGCTAAAATTCATATTTTTACCTCGCGACTATGATCAAGTATTATTCCACCAATACCAAAATTGTAAGCAAGGAAATCGATCCGTCAAAGAGTACATATTATTTGATCGTTTGAGTTTCTCAAAGATTGATTCGCAGAAGGCTGCGAGATTTATCGACGGCTTACGATCCACGATTCAGGATCGAGTTCAATTACTTCCAGTCTGGATGATGGTGGAAGCGGCTCAGCTAGACACTCTGGTACAGATCCAGGTTGTTAGGATCCCTACGTACTCCTATCCTATGATTTGCGTCTCTACACCGAGTCTTGTTAAGACGTATCCCTGTCCAAGGGAAAGGAACCTGTTGGTGGGCATTCTTAGCCCCCAACAATCGCGAATCGAGTTGAGGGGAGTCGTCCCACCGAGCCTCAATGCACAACTCCTACTTCAGTAGGCCCAAGCCGGGCTCCTAATCTATATGCTCAGCTAAGGTCGGACAATTGTTACCATTATGGCCAATCAGGTCGCTTATCTAATACATGCCCACAACACCCCACCGCTAATTTAGCTACAAATGAAGGGGGAGAGGAGGATGAGCTAATGGAAGGAGAACTTGAATATAAAGAGTTTGACCAATCCGTTGAAGAGGATGTGGATAGTATAAAATGGTTGGCTAAGGACTGTGGTGATTCCTTGGTCGTGAGACATCATTGTTACACCACTAAGTAAGAAGTGCATCCTTAGCACCATAACATGTTTCGTACACGTTGCACCATGAACAAGAAGGTGTGCGACCTCATCATCGACAATGGGAGCAATGAGAATATTGTGTCCAAAGTCATGGTGGACAAACTCCGGTTACTGACAATAAAACATCCAGCGCTGTATTCTATCAGTTGGATTAAGAAGGTCAGTGAGACAAAGGTAACCAAATAGTGTTTAGTTTCATTTTCCAGTGGTTGAAGTTATAAGGATGAGGTACTATGTGATGTCATGGACATGGAGGCATGCCACATGCTTCTCAGTCAGCCATGATAGTCGAACTGAGATGCGACCCATTGAGGAAGAGACAATTATAGCACTGGAGAGCTGCCCTAAGACTTTTAAAGTAGAGGGGAGTTCTCTCCTTGCGATAAGAAAATTTGTAGAGGAATCCAAGGAATCAGGCAAGATTTATGCCATGGTGGTCAAGGGAGATGAGCCCGGGAACACGATTATTCCCCAAACCCTTTAACCCTTACTGAGTGAGTTTAGGGAAGTTTGGCCCAAAGACCTTCCCCATGGATTGCCACCAATGAGAGACATTCAGCACTAAATTGATCTCATCCCTAGGGCTAGCTTGCCTATTTGGCCACATTACCGGTTAAGCCCGAAAAAGAGCAAAATTCTCTAAGGGTAGGTCGAAGAATTGTTAAAAAAGAAACTGTTGAGAAAAAGTATGAGTCCTTGTGCAGTTTCGGCCATGTTGACGTTAAAGGGGATGATAGTTGACGTATGTGTGTTGCTAGCAAGGCGATTAATAAAATTATCATCAAGTACATATTTTTCATATCTTGACTAGATGATATGCTTGATATGCTTAAGGGGTTTAATGTGTTTTCTAAGCAGGACTTACGCAGCGGGTACCATTAAATTTGTATCCACCCCAGTGATGAGTGGAAGACAACTTTTAAAACAAAAGACGAGTTATATAAATGGATAGTTATGCCATTTAGATTATCAAATGCACTGAGCACCTTCATGCGCCTTATGAACTAGGTTTTGAAGCCATTCATAGGTAAGTTTCTTGTGTTGTATTTCAATGACATACTGATTTACAGATAGGACAAATCATAACACATGTGACAGCTTAGAAAAGTTTTCCACATTTTGCAGGATAACAAGCTATATATGAAATTTGAAGAAGTGTGACTTCCTGACAGATCACTTACTATTTTTGGGGTTTGTGGTGTCATCTACTAGTATTTAGGTAGATGAGGACAAAGTTAAGGCCATCCATGAGTGACCTACTCCAACCAACATCCATGAAGTTTGTAGTTTTTTTGTGAACACAGCTAACTCCATATTAAGATCTGAATTATTGCTGACATTCATGATCAAACCATCCCACAAATCTAGCATCGAAAAGAGAAGAAATGCGACATTTCATCATCGTCAATTTTCACATCGACTGCCGCCAATATACTAATTAGGGTATTAAACCCATTTAAGTGTTCTTATAAAGAGGAACATGCCTTCATCTTCAAGTTGTACAGTTTCCATTAGAGGAATATCTTATTTGATATTGGCTTCCCTTCATATAAATTTCACAATTTATCCCATAAGCCTTTTGCAGTGGTTTGATCAAACATGTTGAACAAAACCAAATCATTTAGTACAAGAAGAAGGTCCACCATAGTTAATTAATTTTTCTCCTCAAATACCTCGTTTTTTATCCCTATAGGCATTTTTTCCTTAAATCGCAATAACACATCTTTCCTTCACCAACACCGTATTTATCTTCAATCTCTACAATGTGTAATTGGATCCATCAAACTTTGACAACGCGAATCTGGTAAAAGTCAATCAAATAATATAAAACACATTTGTAAAACAAATGCCAACACCAATCTTGTGCTAAAATGTTTCTCAACTTTTAGCTCTAATAGAAATTATTGTGGAAAAAACACCCGCATGTGATCAATGTAGGCAAGGCCAAAACACAAAAGAAATGGGTCAAACAAAAGGCTAAAATGACCAAATTAAAACAAGAAACAAGAGGCATACAGATTTATGTGGTTCAACAATATGCTTAATCTATGGACCAGTAATACATTGCTTTCTTCTTGAATAGAAATAAGAGAAATAAAAATACAAGCCTTACCTCTTTCCTACTCGCACAAGGAATTCCACACAAAAAAAAAACCCCTGAAGATGAATTAATGGAACACCTCTCTTACTATGTATCTCCAAATATAAAGATCATACCAGGTGAGAGAACAATTCCAAAACTTAAGGAAATATAGTCTTCACCTCACATATATATGCACATACCTACATACACATGGGAAGAGAAGTCTCTTGGAGGAGATGTCACCACATACAAATGAGGTAAGGACCTCTCCTAACAGGATACGCCACCTACTGACATAATAAAACAACACATTTTTTTTATACTCATAGATAGACCCACATATACACACCCTACATGGGCACTTAAACCTAGGACTTGAACCTTTTACTCATAGACCCACCCACCCACATATACACACCCTAATCTTATGATGAATCATAAGAAAGATGCCTTGTTAGGATTAGGATTTGAGCATCTAATGGTCTCATTCAATGGTGGCTTCAAACTCCTCAAAATCCCTCTCTTAAGCTCAAAAGTGAATGCCTCCGCTTTTATAGAAAATTCTCTAACGGTAAAAAAAGGGTAGATTCACACATCTTCGATTGATCGAAATACAGTTTCGATTGATTGGATGCCACATCCGATTGAGCGGAGGCACTGTTTGATTGATTGAAAATCTATCCAAAGAGTTTTCAAAATTCTCTGGAATAAATTTCGATTGATCGAAACGTGGTCTGATTGATCGGAGACACCAGATCTGATTGATCGAAGGCACTGTTCGATTGATCAAAAACCTGTCTAGAGAGTTTTGGAAGTTCTCTAAAATAAATTTCAATTGATCGAAACATAATCTGATTGATTCGAGTCCCTTCAGAACCGATGTTCAATTGATCGGAGTCCCATCGAAAACTGTTGTTTGGGCTGGTTTTAATACAACAGCTTCGACCTCTTTAATTAACCTAAATTATCATATTTTTCTATATGATCTAAGGCTAATGAAGATGACTAAGGGTTTTCCTAGTTGGTCCAAGTCATCTAAGAGGATTTGGGTGTTTTGGATTAAAGGGTTAAGGTCACCAAGGTATCTCATTTACCTGTTCTTCTTCCTTGATACTTCTGGTCCACTTGAATCTTAGATCTTCAACTTACCAAGGCTCAACCGACATTACAACATTAGGACCCACATGATTGACAAATAAGGTGCACTAGTATGCCACAGAAAAGTGCACTAACAATCTCCCCCTTTGTCAATTACGTGACGAAAACCTAACCTACGACTGTGTCATGATCCATACCAATGGCACTACCAAAACACAAATACATTACATGTTAAATTGAAATTACAACTCAAAACATTAAGACATGAAACTAAGCAATGCTCCTCTTGATTGCTCCCCGATAACCTGTCAACCCCTGCAACACAAAACAGAAAAATTATTTTTATGGGACTTGATCTTTCTCCCCTTTTTGTTAGCAATTGACAAACTAATCTCTTCCCCTTAATGGTACACCAATTAAGTAAAGGGAATAAGAGATTAGAGTGACGCAGTTATAAGTATAAAAACATGCTAACTCAGGAGAGTATGGGGTGCATGAACATTATAACATAGAGCATGCATGAGAACATGATTAATAAGAAAATGTACTGATCTAATCATAGTTAACCATGTATAATTGGTCATTTAAGATATACATTAAGCAATAAAAGTTCAGGGCTTATAGCCCAATCAACCAACCTCTCCAAAACTATGTATATCATGACCAAAGCAAAGATTAGCATACAGTTAAGCATAAAATTCAGTCAGATTAGTTAATCTAAGCAGGGTGATGGTCTAATAATAAGATATACCAATCGAAAACTAAGGCTAATTATTAAAGGCAGGCTAATGAGGCTAGAATACTCTAATATACCCCTAAAAATAAAAAAAGGCTAAAATCCTTAGATTTTCTATAGTTTTCATTTCTAACTACTCTTACTAACTATGTTTAGGTTAATTATCCTAAGGATAACTAATTTCCTCAACACCCTCATAAAATCCAGCATGAGGTGAGGGGTTGAGAACTCATTCTACTCCTAGAAGGGAAAATGGTTGAGATCCTATCTTAAATTAGGGGGAAGAGAGGTAGTGGTGGTAGCCATGAGAATTCTCACTGGTTTTTTGCTTCCATCACTAGTGGAGTTACTAGATTCATATTTGGACTCCTCCATGTCATCCCAAGTGGTTGTCATTGCATTTTTACCTTTCAGTTTAGGCCCTTTTGGACAATCCGGGGCAATATGGTCATGATAACCGCAATCGTAACATCAAACAAATGAGGTTTTAGATGATTTTCCTTTATGTTTATCATCCTTCTTGTCCTTCTTATCACGACTACTCCCTTTATCGAACTTGAGGAATCTCTTGAACTTCTTGTCTAGTTCATCATCCTCATCATGGCTATCTTCTGAAGACTCACTCTTATTTTGTTTTTACTTATGTGAGTGTCTATATGAAGTCTTCAAAGCGATATTCTTTTTCCTAGAGGGGGCCCTAAAGTGTAATTCATGAGTTTGTAGAAAACCTATAAGTTCTTTTACTTTCATGTTATCTATGTCTTTACACTCTTCTAAGGCTACTACCTTGGTGTCGAATCTTTCCAAGAGGGACTTAAGTATTTTTCTACAAATCCTACCTTCCGGAACCCTTCCCCCAAGGCAAATATGGAGTTACAAATATCAAAAGGTTGGGTATAAAACTCAATGAAAGTTTCAGTCTCTTCTATCCTAATGTTTTCAAATTTAGTGGTCAAGAGCTGAAGCTTCAAGCTTCTTAATATGCTAGTTCCCTCGTTGGTAACCTCAAGTATATCATAGGCTTCTTTTGTTGTTGCGCATGTGAGAATGCGCTAAAATTCTTTCGAAAAAACCACACAAAATCTCATTGAGAGCTTTGACATTTGCCGTATAAAGAGATCTTTCATGATCATTCTATTTTTCATCATCTTTGAGAATGACCATGATCTTACCATCAACCTCCACTTGTTCCGTAAGCATGAAATATCCACGTTATGTACTTACCCACACAGATCGGTCCAAGGATTGTAAGAAAATGCTCATCCTAGCCTTCCAATAGGTATAGTTGGACCCATCAAAGAATGGTGGACGGTTAATGGTACTCCCATCTCGGTTAGATATTATGTTAGTGCTTCGATATCAGATCTCACTCTAGACGATTAAGTCCTTGAAGAACAAGCTCATGTTAAAGATATATTTGTCCATCTTTGATTTCTAGAGTTTGGATTGATCTTGGTAGTGAAATTTCTATCCAAAACTCCATGATGAGATCCTTATAGGTGAGACTCTCTAGGCAACCCATTCCTATTAGTTGTAGAGATCTCAAACCACCTCCCATCCACCTTGGACATCTCAAGAAGAGCAAATGCAAGGGGATTGATCATTAGAGATGGAGCATTAGTAAAACATCGGCAATGACATTAAGGGAGCACAAGGGAAGCTGATTCAAGCACGGAAAAGCGAGAAGAAGCAACCCGAAGCAGTGTTACATGGGGCTCAAATCTGACAAGTAAGTTATCAATTTGTGTTGAGTCCATCCACTCTTTTTTTAGTGGAAATTGAGTGTAAAGTTTGTTTGTCAAACTCGAATTAAGTTTGTTTGTCGATCATTAGCTTGTTAGTTGAGCCTAAAAGTCTAGGGACGTTTGCCGTTCCTTGGCACATTTGTCGGGCCTAAATTCCAAGGTTGTTAGGAAATTCTTGACACATTTGTCGGGCATAAAGTCTAGGAGCGTTTATCCGTCCTTGGCACATTTGTTGGGCCTAAACAAGTCTCAAAAGGGAGCACCAACATGGGTGTAAACGTGTAGGGTTGGGAAGAACCTATAAACTCCTTGATTTGGTGGATTTGAGTTAAAACACCTAAGTTGGGAGGAACCTGATTTAAACCCCCTAGTGAATGCCGATGTGCTCAAAAGGGTTGAGTACTTGAACTGAGAGTGGAGTAGACCCAAAGTTGAACCACTATACATCATTGTGTTTGTGATTGTATTTGAGCACATTTTTTGTTATGTATTATGTTTAATTGTTTAATTATGAATGCTTAATTAGAATGTATGCTAGGCACTTGATAGGCACATCCACACAAACAAGATGTACTTTCCCTTACTTGAGTAGACTTGAGCTTATATAATCCATTCTCATATAGTCTACTTAAGTTGCATAGATTAGGTACTTGATTAGTTAATCATATGTTAATCTGTGCATGCTTAGACTAGGTTGCTTATTGCTTATTCTTATGCTAGTCTTATGATTGGACCCACTAAGGCTTGGAAGCCGATATGTTATTACTTATTAGTTTAAATTGATAAAACTGTTAAGTAGGCGAAATAATTTTTTAAAAGGTCCTAATCACCCCCCTTTAGAACTTAGCCATAATTCTAGTTGCTCCGCTCTTAGCTTCTGCACTCGTATGCGCATTTACAAGTGTATTAGATCAAAAGGCGCAATTTTAGATTGCATGTTCCTTCGAAGAGTCACTTTGATTGGACCATCCTAGTGCTATAATCGTTGGCTATGGAAATGAGCTTTCAATGTTAATTCTAAGGAAATTCTAAGAAAGTGGGTCTATTCATTGATTTGGCCCGCTTATCATGCAGGGAAACTTTTAATAGCATGCTTTTCTTAAGAAACACATTGATTGGGTCATCCTTTTTTAGAATAAAACTAACCGGCCCCACAGTGAAAGTGAGAAATAATCAAATGAAACAAACCACAATGATCAAGAAAATCAACATGCAAGAGAAGACAATCTGAATTTTAACGTGAAAAAAATCCCTCATGAGTAAAAAACCACGGTGTAAAGTGAACAATCCACTATGAAATCAAAGTTACAAAAGAATGAAGAAAACTTACTCCGGATCCCAAAGCCCCACAAATGAAAACCCAACCTTTCCCAGAGAAAGACCAACGTAACCCTTCCTCTCAAGCTCTTTCTCAAATCCTAGAACTCTCTCAACCCACACAAACACATCTACGACTCCTTGTGTTACCCTAATCTCGCATTACACCGCTTTAAATAAGGAAAAAATGATATTAGAAACAAATTCCTTGCAATACTTCTGCAACCATGTCCGCATACCGTCGGGCACCCAGTCAGACCCTGTCGGTAGCCCGATAGAATCAAATTATGTCCAGAGAGTTCCAGCTTAAATCCAGTTGAATATCGAGCGTCCAACAACCCTTTGTCAGCAACACTTTCAGATTCCATAAACTAATCTGGGTGACCTCAGGCGCCCAACCAGAACCCATCAATATGTTAGTGCACTTTTCCGTGGCAGACTAGTGCACCTTGTTTGTCAATCACTTACGTCAGTGAGTCTAGTGTCGGTTGAGCCCAATGAAGACGAAGACCGAAGACTCAAGACGGACCGGCTGCATCAAGGAAGAAGTTTCTGGTAAAAGTGATGCCTTGGTGCCTTAACCTTGACCAAAACCCAACCCCTTTGTGTCTTTGATAACCTTGACCATATTAGGAATCATTTAGTCATCATAGATTGGCCCTAGGTGTCCAAATTGATCACCCTAACCATGGCCTAAATGAACAGGCTGAAGTATGAAGGAGTTCAGCTTTTGTAGAGGGGATCCAGGCTGGTCCGACCGGTCAAGACCGGTCGGCCAGCAGCTTTACTGCATTTTCAATAGGCAGCCGACCTGTCAAGACCGGTCGGCCTTCTCATATCAGGAGGTCAGCAGGCACTGCCGACCGGTCAAGACCGGTCGGTCTGGAGTTTTTAGTGTGACCAGCAAGGGGGTCCGACCGGTCAAGACCGGTCGGCCTACATTGTCTAAATGCTCCAGCAAGGGGGTCCGACCGGTCTTGACCGATCGGCCTGTGTATTGATGATATCCTTCAGCAAGGAGGTCCGACCGGTCGGGACCGGTCGGGACAGGTCGGCTAAGAGCCGTTTTCTGCCCGTTTTATGACCGTTGGAGCTCTCCTTTCTTACATATAGAGCTTCATTTTTTGGCATTGGGAGAGGGATTCTTGGAGGAGTGAAGCCACCATTGTTGGAGACCATTTGAGGCTCATTCCTTGACCCATGCAAGGCATCTTCCTTGTGCTTTAACACAAGATTAGAGCATTCCAAGCTCATGAAGAAGATGACCATCATCCCCTCTTGATCTCTAGAGTTTGGAAGCTTCTTGATTGGCAAATCCTTGTCCAAAACTCTAAGATGAGATCATTGTAGGTAAGAGACTCTAGGCAATCCACTTCCATTAGTTATAGAGTTCTCAAACCTATCCTCCTAGCACCTTGGGCATCTCAAAGGCATCGAATGCAAGGTGTTTGATCGAGTGTGGCTGAGGCATTGGCAACGCAACGGCGGCACGATCGTGGGAGCAAGGGAAGCTGATTGAAGCACGGGAGAGCGGAGATCAAGCAACCCAATCAGACGCTACACAAGGGGCTCATCCGATAAGTAGGTTGTCTTATTTGAGAGTCCATTTTAGAGTTTGTTTATTGAACTCGACCTAGGGACGTTAGTCATTCCTTGGCCCGTCAGCCGGGCCTAAACTAAGTCTCCAAGGGGGAGCCTCCGACACGAGAGTAAACGTGCGTTAGGTTGAGAGTTAGCCTATGTCTAAAACTCCGGGTACGGTTGAGAGGTGAACCGATAAAACCTCCGTGTAAAGGTTAAGAGGTGAACCTCATTTAAAACCTCCGATAGTGAATGCCGGTGTGCTCAAAGGGGTTGAGTACTTGAACCGGGAGTGTAGTAGACATGTAGTCAAACCACTATACATCCTTGTGTTTGTGATTGTTCTTGAGCACATTTATATCTTCGCATTGTTAGTTTAATTGCTTAATTATGGATGCTTGATAGGAATGTATGCTAGGCACTGTTTAGATTCATCCTCACACAAGATGTACCTTCACTAGTTGTGTAGACTAGAGCTCATTGATCCACTCTCATAAGTCTACACAAGTTGCATAGGTTAGAAGTTTAATTAGTTGTTTCATTAACTTTCCTATGCATGCTTAGATTAGGATTCTTTATTGCTTAACCTTTTGCTAGTCTTGTGATTGGACCCACCTAGGCTTGGAAGCCGAAGTGTTCTTGCTTACTAGGCTAAATTTGTTGAATTGTGTAAGTAGGCGAAAAGAATTTCAAAGGTCTTAATCACCCCCCCTCTAGGTCCTAAGACATATCTCCAAGTGTCTCTACAAGCGATAAAACCGCAATTTCACAATATTCCAAGATTGAAGACAACCTCAACAATCATAACCAATGGATAGAAGGCCTAGATAATGGATATTTAGAATGGTTACAGGCAGAAGGGTAATCATCGACATGGACTCCATCACTTGAGACCTGCTTTTGATTTGGAGCCTTGTAAGAATCAATTGGTTTGGATTATCCTAACTGTCTGATGGATGGCTAGAAAATGGATGGTGAGGATTTATTGTAGGAATATGGGTCTAATAATTTATCTAAATCACTTATTATACACGGGTGTTATTTTTATTGCATATCCCTTGCAACTTGCAATGTCAATTCCATAAGATCATCCTAAACATTTGATTTGTGGATAAGAAAATGAACATGTCACATTGATTGTAGAAAAAACAAAAGGTATGATAATTCATTTAGATTGTCCATCATGTAGACCCCCTGAAAACTTATAAAAAATCATAAAAATCAAAGTATTGAGATTAAAAGCTATTTCGGTGATTTTTTTTTATTGCCCCTTGTGATAGGTTTAAGAATTCGGATCTAATACAAAGCTTTGTAAGTTAAATTTAAATAACAACATGTACTTAAGTGTAGAGTTGCACACGAACCGAGCTTGGCCCTGCTCGAGCTTGGCTTGATCAGTGGCCCACTGAGCTTTAAGCTTGATCTTGGCTTGGTTTGAGCATCAAGTTAAAAACAGTTGCTCGAGCTTAACTTGCTAGTTGAGCTGAGTCGATCGAGCTCTATTGAGCCAAGCCAAGCTTTGTCTTTTTTTCGACTCAACTCTACCCCAATTTGATTCAATTTTTTTTTTTTTTCAAAACTAGCCTCATTTTAGTGTATTCTCTATTTTAACAAAATAGTTAAAAAATAAGAATTTTTTTCCTTAAAAACCTACCTATTTGGAAAGAATGAAACCATGATCCACGAATGGGTGGGTGCGTGCGGCGTGCAGTGCGAGCAAATTAAGCTTCGAGTGAGACCATGCGGTGCAATTCGTGTGGTGTCAGTGGCTAGGGAGGAAGCCAGAACGAAGAGAGGGAGAGGCAGTGGCGCGGCGGGCAGGGTTGGTAGTGAGAAAGAGAAATGAAATTTGAAAAGAGGGGACCGGGTAAGGTCAGGTTAGAGTTTTGTTTTAAAATATAAAAACTTATATATATATATATATATATATATATATATATATATATATATATATATATATATATATATATAGGTTTTTTCCAACTTCGAGTTTTGAGCTAAGTTGAGCCAGGCTTATATATTCTCGAGCTTGACTTGTTTTCGAACGAGCTTTCAAAATAAAACTCATGCTTAATCAAACTACCCTAGAAACTAAGTTAAGTTGAGCTTAAACGAACTAAGGCCGAGCGAGCTTTTTGAGGCAGCTCGGCTTGTGTGCAGCTTTACTTAAGTGCACAAGTGCAGTTTAAATAAGTCTTATTGCATCCAAATACAAAACAATGGCCCACACGCACCACTTGTAAGCTTTTAATGATGCACATCCCAACCGCTCCATGTGGTGTGGTCCACTTGGGCCCTAAGAGAAGATAAGGGAGTGCGCATGACGATAGGATTGAATATCACCAACACATCACGGTGGGCCCCACACATCGGGTTATGGGTCCTACAAAGGCTTTGCAGCGGATCCATACTAAAAGGCAAACATGCACGTAATTGTGATTTACCGGGAAAAAAAACGTCTACTTTAGTACGGCAAATCTGACGTGGAAGGCATGGGGCGTGCCGAAATGGGAATCCAGGACCGAATGAGGAGTGGCATTTTCGTAATTCAAAAGGTACAATGATTTCAAGATTAGACGGTGCAGTTGAATCCTCGCAGCAACTGTTTTACAACAGCACGTAAAACACTCAAGCATATGGGGCCTACCATGTAAAATCCACTCCGTCCATCAGGTTTTTTTCTTTGATTTAGTAACTGTAGGGGAAAAATCGGATAGATAAACAACTCATGTGGGCCACGCCATAAGGAGTAATGGAGATGAGATGCCAACCATCAGAGTCTCTTATCGGGCTGATTTTCATTATATACGGTTAAAATAATGGTTTTCATCTGATGGACGTATTGGATTTACATATAAAACATGGTTCCACGAAAGAGCTTGGGTGCATAAAGCAGGTGGTGTAGATGATTCTAGTCCGAGATGGCCATTGTAAATCGCAGGGGTTAGATTATCAAGGGAGCACGTGCATGTCGTCCAGGGTCCCTTCTTTTGCCTTCTCAGAAAAGCAATCAAGATAGCGAGATTCGAATCGAGAGTGTTAGATTGTGTGAAAGGGAGTTATGAGGGATGGTGGGCCCCACTCACACCCAAATGCTGGATCATCAGAATCCTGCCATTGAAACACTAGTGCCACGTCGCCTACCCTTCTGACCTTCCCACCCCATCATTCCTTCATAATACTTCTAGGGAATTGATATCTACACCCACCCCACGTTGATTTCCACACACCCATTTTCTATATTTGGAATTTTAGCGGTGCAACTCTTGTACAGCGTGCGTGCAAACTTGTCACAACTCACCTGCCAGCATGGTCCATATGTACTAGATCTAGTACATTCACTGGAGGGGTACCAGTACGTAGATTTTCTTGCCCAAGAATCAGGTCAGTCCACCTGTCAGCTGGGCCTAAAAAATGTACGGCCTAACATTACTGGAGTTTTTTGACCGTCAAATTGTTTCTAAAGCCTGGCCCACTTTCTGAACAGGCCAGATTTATTTATGCTCGGGGACTTCCACATGATGCACGGCTTGGATATTGTACCTATACGTCATGCTGGCATATGCTGTGGTGCATACATAAGCTGGCCTGTATACGTGTTCGCGTGTACGTATACTTGTTTAATGTACATATGTACCTGGTTGGTACACATAACATGATGTGATGTAAGTGTAGGGGTATTGGCAGTTAGGGCTCCGAATGGGTGCGTGTCATAGGTAAAATAACAGCTCACCTTAAGTCAGACTTGACCGACTTGAACGGTATCATCCAATCTGCATTGGAGACTAACTTTCAAATTTTATCGAAGTATTGACCTCGGCTATACGATAAGCTGAGTCTTATCATAACAATCCCCTGATCTTAGGCTTATGCTAAGATATTGAGAGAAGGGTTCGAAGAATTGCCAACTGATACGTGAATGCCTCCAGTTACTACGGAACGGCCCCAGGATCTCGGGGATCGATGATCCTTTCCACGAGGATTACGTTTCCTTATAGGAATATAACTCCAGAACTTAAGTCCATAAAGGGATACCTCCTCTTTGTTGCGCAGCACGCCAACAACGTCGGTGAACCGAGAACCAATCTCTGGTCTTACCCACAAACGATAACAGGAAGTAATAATAACTAGAAAAGGAATTCACACAAACCAACAATTTACAAGACATATTTTATGTGGAAAAACCCCAAACCAGGGTAAAAAACCACGGTGCAAAACTCTACTATGAAGAAGAACGAAGTTACAAGCAATACACTTACCTTCTCCTATGCTCCCATGCATAGAGATGACCCTTTTGCTAATCATCTGACGCAGGGAGGACGTGGTAGGTCGATCACCGTCTCCCTAACCGATAGTTCTCGAATCCACGAGAAGAAATAAAAGAAAAAAAAGATGAAATAAATTCCAAATAATTGATTTATTGATAATTGAATGAATAATAACAAAATTACAATGCATATAAATAGGAAACTAAACCCTAGGTAAAGTATCAGAATCCAACTCCAACTTAAACTCCTAGAAAACGCAACTTACTATAAATAGTAAACTTACTATTTATAGAAGTCGTTCAATCCTACTAGAACTCTTGGTTTTCGGTCAAAAATAGAAAGTTTTCAAACGGCCTCAACCACGTTGTTCTACTAAATATTCTAAGCCCTTTTCATGTTGGGCACTAACTCTAAAACCATACGGATGCAAAGTTATGATCGAATTAAAACTTACTATAAATAGTAAAACTGAAAATAAACTAGCCTAATGACCGTCGATACGGTCGATTCTCGCGATTCCGGCTTGGGCAACCCGGCATAGCGGGGTTGGTTGGCTAAAGTAGCTCGAGCTACCCCAAATTGATATATTATACGTCCCGTAACTCATTCCGGATTGTGAGATACGACCGATTTACGGTCCTGACGATCCAGATCACTTTCGACCCCGACCGGTCTTCTTTTGCTCCATCTGGGCCATGAAATAATCAGCGACCCGTTCTACATCATCATCTCTCCTTTTTCTCACCTTGGACGTATAGAAACCCTAATCCCTTAACCTAATCCCGGTTTACACCCCTTTATATAGCAAACCCCGCAATTAGAACACAAAATAGGAAACCCCGCACTTAAGTCTGCGGCGGCGCCGTCATACTGGCGGCCTCGCCCATTACATAAAACATCCAGTGAGAAATGGCCTAATCAGACCAATATCGGGCTCCTGGTCACTTTGACCGCTGAGTGCCCGACCGTTCACAGAATGGTTTAGTGGCATATGGCTGAAACCGTATGAATATCGGGCGCCCGATCCACAGACCGTCCGAGTGCCCGACCATGCTCATATGTGATTGGATCCACACTTAACAATCTCCCATTTGGAGACACATCACCACATGATCCTTTGTCTTGTACATTCGGAGTGCACCACCTCCCAGTCTTCAAGCTTGAAGACTAATCAAAGCTGAACAGAGCTTCAGCTTCTCCTATGTGGCCGCCTTGGTCAACATATCTGCAGGATTCTCACTTGTATGAATCTTCTCCAAAGCAATCGATCCACCTTCCAATAACGAACGTATGAAGTGATATCTGATGTCAATATGCTTGGTCTTCGAATGAAAGGCTGAATTCTTAGCCAAGTGTATTTGACTCTAACTGTCGCTGTACAACTTGCAATCTGCTTGCTTATTCCCCAACTCTTCTATAAAACCTTGCATCCATAACCTTGCATCCATACCATCTCCTTGCATGCTTCTGTAGCTGCAACATATTCTACTTCCGTTGTACTGATGAATACTATCTTCTATAACTAAGAGATCCAACTGACTGCAGCACTACCAAGGGTAAAGACATACCCTGTAGTGCTCCTTCTGCTTCAATATCCCCTGTCAAATCTGAGTCGACGTAGCCTTATAGCTTGATTTTCGATCCTCCATAACACAGCCATACATCCATAGTACCTACCAGGTATCTGAGGATCCACTTCACAGCTTCCCAGTGTTCCTTCTCGGGGTTGTTCATATACCTGCTAACAACTCCCACTGCTTGAGCAATATCTGGCATCGTGCTAATCATAGCATACATGAGGTTCCCTATAGCTAACGCGTAAGGGACTTTAGCCATGTAGTCCCGTTCCTCCTACGTCTTAGCTCCTTCCTCCTTAGAAAGCTTGAAGTGGTTAGCTAATGGAGTGCTGATCTGCTTAGCACCTCCCATGTTGAATTGATCAAGTACCTTGGCTATGTACTTTGCCTGTGACAAGACTAGCTTCTTATTTTTCCTGTCACGTTTTATCCTCATGCTTAGGATTTGTTTTGCAGCTTATAAATCCTTCATGAAAAACTCTTTAGACAGTTGTCTTTTGAGATCTGAGATGTCCTTCATGCTTGATCCGGCCACAAGCATATCATCAACATACAGAAGAAGTATGATGTACGACGTATCAAACTTCTTCAAGTAGCAACAGTGGTATGCATGACATCTCTTGTACCCGTTTCCCGATATGAAATTGTCGAACTTCTTGTACCACTGCCTCGGGGCCTGCTTCAGGCCATATAAACTCTTCTTCAGTCTACACACCTTGTTCTCCTTTCCTGGTGCCATGTATCCTGTCGGCTGATGCATGTATATCTCTTCTTCAAGGTCTCCATGAAGAAAGGCTATCTTAACATCTATCTACTCTAGATGTAAATCCTTTGTAGCCACTATACTCAAGACCATGCGAATCGTAGACATTTTCAGCACATGTGAAAATATTTCTGTGAAATCGATACCTGCCTTTTGTTGGAACCCTTTCACAACCAATCTAGCCTTGTACCGTTTCAAACAATCGTGCTCCTCCTTTAGTCTGTAAACCCACTTGTTATGAAGAGTTTTCTTACCCTTAGGTAGAGTGACTAGCTCCTACGTACGATTAGACTCAAGAGAGTCCATCTCATCATCCATGGCTTGCTCCCACTTAACCCGCATATCTGACCGTAACGCCTCTTCAAAACACTCTATCTCACAATTATCTATCAGTAGTAGATAATGTAAGGAGGGTGAGTATCGGACATTGGGTCTCCTCTTCCGAGTAGACCTCCTCACAACCGATGTCTATGGCTCTGTCTCATCATGATCCTATGTATGCTCATGCTGTGGCACTGTAACACCCGTGTCCGGTAACTCTTCCAACTTTACGAATTCTTTCTCATCGACCTTATTTTTCTTTTGCTGCAATATGTCTTTATGCATCACTTTTTCATTAAAGACTACGTCCTTGCTTATGATGATTTTTTTATTCTCGATATCCCAAAACCGATAGCCAAAATCATTCTGCCCGTAGCCTATAAACTTGCACCTTCTGAACTCGCATCCAGCTTGTTTCTATGCTCTGCATCAATGTGAAAATAAGAGATGTAACCAAACACTCTGAGATGTGCAAGGTTCACCTCTTTTCCAGTCTACGTTTGTTCTGGTAGCCCACCATCCAATAGTGCTGAGGGACTTCTGTTGATGAGATATACGGCAGTATTCACAGCATCTGCACAAAAAGTCTTGGGCAACCCTACGTGTAGCCTCATGCTCCTAGCGCGCTCAAAGATGGTCCTGTTAATGAGCTCAGCCACACCGTTTTGTTGCTGTATCCCTGGAATTATTTTTTGATGTTTGATCCTATTTACTGCACAATACTCCTTAAACCTCTTATCACAATACTCTCCCCCATTATCCGATCTGAGACACTTTACAGTTTTACCGATCTTATTTTTTACCATAACTTTCCATTTCTTAAATACATCAAATACATCAGACTTTTACTTTAAGAAATAAACCCACAGTTTTCTACTAGCATCATCAATGAAAGAAACAAAATAGCGTGAACCACCAAGAGATGATACCTGTGCTGGTCCCCACACATCAGTGTGTACAAGCTCCAACAGATGTGTCTTTGGAGCGCGTCCTGTCTTCTTGAAGCTTACTCTCTTCTGTTTGCCATACATGCAATCCTCGCAGAATTCCAGATTGATTGCCTTCAACCCTGGTAGCTTCCCCTTTGACAATAGCACTTTCATCCCTTTCTCACTCATATGTCCTAACCTCTGATGTCCTAATTGCCCGTTCACTCCAGTTGATGCGATTGCGAAGGAACTATACGATCCGGAAGTCACGTATAAGGTACCTTCCTTCTTGCCTCGAGATATTACCAGGCACCTTTTGTGACCTTCCATACATCGCTCGTGAATATCGTCACATATCCGGTATCGGCCAACTGCCCCACTGAGATCAAATTTCGTCTCAAACTCGGTACATGTCTGACATCCTTCAACTTCAAGACCGTTCCGTCTTTCTGACTTAAGTGAACGTCTCTCTTGCCAACAATACTCCATTGCTCATCATCACCCAGGTAGACTTTTCCAAAGTTACGTGACACATAATCACGAAGAACTTCCTTTGACGAAGTGGCAAGAAAACCCAAGACTCATTCCGCACATCAAGAGATAAGATCAACGCCTCTGTGTCACTCTCCTCAAATAGATTCACTGAATCCTTTCCACCTCGAGAGCTTCCTTCTTGTTTCTTAAGCGCCCTACAATCACGTTTCATGTGCCCATTTTTCCAGTAATGCCAACACCCGTCCTTGTCTTTCGGTCCCTTGGACTTATTTATCTACTTAGAATGACTGTGTTTATTACCACCTTTGTTTGGAGATCTTCCTCTTCCTTCAATGTTTAGAGCATTCCCTGAATCCCCTGAAGCTCCTGATGCATTCCTTCTAGATTCTTCGCTTAGAATTAGACCGGTCACATCATCAAATTTCAACTTCGTAGACTCTGAGGAATTGCTCACGGCAATCACCAAACCATCTCAACTGTCTGGCAAACTGGACAAGATAAATAATGCCCTGACATCATTATCAAAAGTGATGCCAACGGATTCCAATTGGCTCGTGATTGTATTGAACTCGTTTAGATGTTTAGCTACACCCCCAACATCTGACATCTTCATGTTGAATAGCTGTTTCATAAGATGAACCTTATTGGACTTCGAGGGTTTCTCATACATCGTAGCCAAAGCCTGCATTAATTCTTTTGTGATCTTTACCATGGATATATTGAAGGCGATGCTCTTAGACAAAGAGAGTCGGATCGTTCCTAAAGCCTTTCGATCCACTAAAGCCCATTCATCATCTTTCATCTTCTCTGGTTTTTTCTCTTTTCCTCTTAGAGGAATGCAGAGGTCCTTCTGATACAGATAATCCTCCATCTGCATCTTCCAGAAGGCAAAGTTTGAACCATCAAACTTCTCAATTCTAGTTTTTCATTCTTCCGTCATCGCTCCCACTTGAACTAAACCAATAGCTCTGATACCAATTGTTGTGCAGCACGCCAACAATGCTAGTGAATCGAGATCCAATCTCCGGTCTTACCCACAAACGATAAACAGGAAGTAATAATAACTATAAAGGGAATTCACACAAACTGACAATCTACAAGACAGATTTTACGTGGAAAAACCCCAAACCAGGGTAAAAACCACGGTGCAAAATTCTACTATGAAGAGGAACGAAGTTACAAGCAATACACTTACCTTCTCCTATACTCCCATGCACAGAGATGACCCTTTTGCTAATCCTCTCGCCTTTTTCTCACCTTGGATGTATAGAAACCCTAATCCCTTAGCCTAATCCCGGTTTACACCCCTTTATATAGCAAACCCCGCAATTAGAACACAAAATAGGAAACCCCACACTTAAGTCTGTGGCCGATCGGGCGCCCGGTCATAACTGGGTTGGGCGCCCGCCCATTACATAAAACGTCCAGTGAGAAACAGCCTAAATCAGACCAATATCGAGCGCTCAGTCACTTTGACCGCCGAACGCCCGACTGTTCACAGAATGGTCCAGTGGCATATGGCTGAAACCATATAAATATCGGGCGCCCAGTCCACAAACCGTCCTGGCGCCCGACCATGCTTAAATGTGATTGGATCCACAATTAACACTCTTGACCAAAAAAGGTACTGAAACTCTTACTCACAAAAGAGCTTATTTATTAAAAAAAGCTCGGACTGACTTAAGCATCGGAGGACTAACGGCCGGTCCCTGGCCCCTCTTTTAGCCATTGTTTTCCTTGCAGGTTTCAGAGGGAGATCAACCTCTCTCTATATCTGGTGAGATCGATTTTCAACCTCACCTCGTTCGTTGTTGAAATCTCAGCAACAACAGTTGGCGTCGTCTGTGGGAACTTTTTCGACTGTAAAATCGTGTTCTCACCCAAAAGCTCAAAAACACTCCCTCCATCTCAAGTAGAATTACAATTGCTGGGAAAAGAAAATACAAGGGAAAGACTCCCGCAATTGCTGGACCTTCTGAAGCCCCACGTTTCGACGACGGATGGTCTATACCCGAAACGCCCGCCATCTAGATCGGTGGAACGTCCTCTCACTTTGTTCAGCAAGGCAGACAACAGAGATCTCACAATCGGGGGGTCAGATTGTCCGCTCTCGAAGAGCAAGTGGGAGGCGTCTCCGAAAGACTGGGGGGCGTGGATGAACGATTCGGGTACGTCGATCAAAGACTTGATGAAATCAAGGCTTTCTTAACCAGTTTGGTTTAGCCAACTCCGGATTACATAAACCATGACGAGCCTCAACGATTTTGTCCCCAACCTCAACAATCTCAACGATCCCGTCAAATTCCACAGCCAGAACATTTTCAGCGACTCATTCCAAATCAGGAACGTGTTGAAGAAGATGAAGTTGCTAGTCGAGCAACAAAGGCAAAATCTCGATCAGCAGTGGATTTGCCCACGAGCGATCTGCGCCATAAGCTTGAAGAAAGAAAATCCGCTCACTTAGATCATGCCCAAGCTGACCTCGGGGTAGCTGACCGAATGGATGACAATATAAATCCACTGGAGGCCGAGCTGAAAGAACTCCATGAACGAGTTGGCGATATCCAGAGAGCACGACATCAAAAAGGTGATATCCATATCTGATCAATTTATAAATTGTTAGATCCATTTTTGATCCAAAATGCATATAACTATTAGATTCGAATCTAGGTCCGAATCCACCCTTATTACAAATCTAAAAAAAATATGATATATAATATAATATATTTAATTTAGTAGAAAAATGATGCAAATCCCACTATTTACTATGGTATGGTCGACATGGCCTAAAATAATTTGTAAAACGGATGGCCAGCATGAATATAGCATATACAGTAAGGTGACAATGAGTTGGATCTTAATCGGATTCGGATTGAACTCGGATATGTTACTGTGAATCCATATCTGGTCCGTTTAAGTAATCAGACCTATTTTAAAATCCAAATCCGGTCCATTTAATTAATCGGACCTATTTTAAGATCCAAATCGGCATTATACGGATTCCCTCCTAATTGGATCTAGGATCTGACCCACTCCATTGAGAGCCCTACTCGCAGTATCCTGGATTTTCATTTTATACTCGTGTGGCCCATTGATTAGTGATCTTGACCATTGATCTGGTGCAACCCTTGTAGATGGAACATATCCCAACTGACCATCTAGTGGAATTCTCTTCGTTCACACTCCATTTGCAGGCCAATCGAAGGGTTAGATTGTCCCTGGAAGAGTGAAATCGCAGCACTTCGATCATATGTGGGGACCACAGCCTATGAGTACTGATTCATGTGGATCATTTGATCAGATGCTTGTGAAGTCGACTGTTATTTGCTAGGGCGTTTGACCGGAGATTGTTTTTCGGAGGTCATGGGATACTCTGGGACAGTGCGACACAGGATGTCGGAAATTGTATTTGTGGCATAGATAAGCTCAATTCAACCGTCCAAACTGCGGGATCAATTCAACCGGATAGTCCTGATCTTGGGGCATAATCTCACGGCGGGGATCACTTAATTCGCAGGTTAGATTGCACACACAAAATAAGGTGGGCCCCACGTTGCCTACAGTGCATAAGCAGGTGAGGTGAATAACTTCCAGAAGAACTGTCCTCCCCTTACCTCAACCATCTTTAATTACCAGGCAGACTCATGATCTTTCCCACCAACCTCTCACTTGTGTATGAAATCTGACCCGTTGAAAATGTGTATCCCGCCATGCAGATCGACTGTGTCCAAAATCAGGCCAATACACTCATGAAGTGGGCTACATCTATACATTGAATAAGACTGTTGGCCTAACATTAATTTCGTCCCTCATGATGATCGAACCAACCTGATATTTTTTTCCGGCGATAATCATAGAGGATCTCGCAGTTTACATGGTTTGGATTTCCTATACAAATGACAAAAGTGGGACGTTAGCATGCAAGGGGCTGTAGGTGATCAGTGGTCCAAATCAAACCAATTAAAGTAAGCTACTCTTGGTGATGTGTACCCTTAACTAGGGCGTGTAGAATGGGTACTTGTCAATTGGTTACATCACATCATCCCACTCAGACCAACTTTTAATTGAAAGGCCCACCTTTGATTGTGGGCACTCCTACCCTTTTTGGAATCTGGATTGGAGCGTGTTACTCTCCTTTTTTCGGTCATAGAAAGTTACAGACCCTACTTATTTTGGATTATTGAGGATCATATAAGTTTTGGATCAATCTGATATTTTTTTTTTTCCCCCTTCTTTTGAATAGGTTGGATGGAAAATAAACGGCAGGGTGGGCCATAGAAGGTTTCAATGGTGGGAAACATGGTCTCAACTGCTTTCTGTGTTTATGGTCCACTTAAGATTTGGGTCTGCCTCAGTTTTGGGCTGATGCCCTAAAATGATATTGCAAAATGGATGGACAGTGGATATAGCACATGCATCATGGTGGGGCCTACAGAACTTGGCGACGTCAACCGCTTCCACTTCACTTAGGACGGATAATTATAGCTTAGGATTCCTTGTTGTACTCTTTCCACACGATTGTACTTGTTTAAGATCTAGCTGGGCCGGCCATCAGGTGGGCCCTACCTTGTATGCACCGTAGCCTAAAAGATCATGTTGATCTTTCATCAGGTAGGCAGCGCATGTACTAAAAGAATGGATGGTTAGAAAAGATGATCAAACGATACCTATTAGATGTATACATGTGTGTCCTATAGGATGGCCAGATCAGCTTGATTTCCAGGCCACAGCACAAACACAGCGCTGCCAACCTGATGAACGGCTTGGATAAAGCACACATGTACGTAGCCCTACTGGCAGTTGTAAATCCTATTCGCGCGAATAGGTTTAGCATGGGTGTTTTTACTGAAAGGCTGTGTCCATTGATTGGTGGTGGGCCAGGTGCCCTATTAATAACGCAAAGCTTTGTCCCCACAAGACCCAAGGCCCCTGAAAATGGCCATCCATTTAGATAGAGGCTTACCCTTTTTCTCTCTCCCTTTTAATTTCTTTTGTAGCAACTGAAAGCTGGGGAGACCAAAAACCTTTGATGTGGGGCCCATCAAGATTCGGACTTTCAAAGCTATGGACCCATAGCCATCAACTATACCAACGGTGGTCCTCACTCCTAACCTGTCACCTTCAAATTTGCCAGTCCTGCTCTGTGAGCGGCTTCAAAATCCACACGCGTGTGTAGACCTGCCCTGGCAACAGCTCCAATACCGAACACATATGCAAGATCCGAGCCTTCCATCATGTGGGCCACAATGATTAAATCGTCTAGATTTTTTTTTTTAATGCCAAGGTGGCCCACACACTGATTTCCAAAACCATCTTTCTAACCATCCGTTTGTTCTGTAGACTGTGTCTCATCTAACCGGTGAAATAGCCTGATTTTCACGATCGAAGATTTAAACATCGCGTCCCACCTGATGGAAAGCTCTGATCTGTCACACGCGTAACATATTGATTCGTGTGGATGGGCAATGCTACCACACGCTTGTGGTATTAAAGGAAGGGGACCGCTCATGTACCAAACCCAAAGCCTTTATTCGAGACGGGCACCCTTTAAATTGATAGATACAGCCAAGCTAGCCTCACCATAGGTTCTCTTTTTGTTCCCATGCTGCACTAAACATGGGGGCTCATGGGAATTCCATCAGAATACGGTTTGGGACCACGCTTTGGTGATCCAAACCGTTGAACTGATGGGTCCCACCTTCGATAGGGAAAACCTCGCAGATCTTCAAGATCGAAAGATCCTAAATGTCCATTCCATTGCCTACTGATAGACGATTGAGGAAAAAAAGTAAGGCAAAGATCGAACGATCGGAGTCTTCCAATCTGGGATATTTTCAAAGTATTTGCCTTGAAGTTTTGACGACTTGGATCATGGAAATATATGTGAGTCATTTTGCTTAGTAAGGTACAACTAGATGGATGATGGTTCCACCCAAGCAACCGTCGAAATAGGAAATGAGAAACATGGAGTGCCATGGGCTGTCCCCTAGACACATGGGGATGTGGTTTGCATCTGGATTCGTAGACTAGGGAATTAGGAGCCATTCATGTAGTTCCCAATTTCAAAGGAAAATTTAAAATTAGAAAGAGAAGAACTTCGATACTCTGGCAGAGTGTGATGTATGATACACAGGCATTTTGAAATTACACTAACACCTCATACAAAGGCGTGCAAGTGATGCAAAGTAAATTGTCTAAATTATGGATCGCAGATCAGATGTACCATGAACCAGAAACTAAGATTATTTGATTATCTGACCATCGGATTGGTGGACATTTATTGAAGGGTTGAGAATGGAGATATCTAATAATCCTATTTAAAGACACAAGTGTCCACCAATCAGAGGTTATGATATGCCATGCGCACAATTTCTTAGTTCCTGCGTATCAGGCTATACGACTTCCAGACTATCAAATAACTCGGCAATATGCAAGCTTGGGCAAAGGTTTGTACAATACTGTTCAGGCTTTCAGCCTGTACAAGCACAGCGCACCGATTTTTTATCCAAACCGTTCATCTTGTTGGGTCCATGTCGATGGCCCGTGCACCCAAAATGCCTCTATGAAAAAAATTGTAATATTTCAATAGCGGCTAAGAAAGATAATGGAGAAATTTCCAACTGTAAACCCTTCTTTTCACCCACCAGCAAAAGTAAACTCCTCAAAATTATTGTTTCCCAGTTTAAACTTTTGAAAATTTGTCGGACGAAAATACCCTTTCCTTCTCTCTTCCTCCTCCAAGGTCGTATTCCTCCTCCATCTTCCTCCACCGCCGTCCGCCATCAGCTTCCTCCTCCGTCATCTTCCTTAGCCATCGTCATCCTCTTTGGAGCGATCGTCTTCATCCTTCGAGCGGCTGAAAATGGCTACCCGTCCAACCGTCGAAAATTTATTCGAATATAAGTAAAAATGTGAAAGTGTGAATGGAGTGTGCCAATTTGATTGTGAAGTGTTTGTGAAAATGTGGAAATGAATATGAAAATGGAATGGAATGTGAAGTGTTTGTGAAAATGTGAAAATGAAGGTGGAAATGCCAATGAAGGTGAGAATGATGGTGAATGTGAAATGTTTGTGAAAATGGAAGTGATAACGGAGGTGAAAACCCTCTGTGATCGGCCTAAACTTCGTTGTGATCGGTCTAAATCCGGTTTGATCGGACAAAACGACTTAGTTTCGCCCCTGTAATCGACCAAAGGCCACTGTGATTGGTCATTTTGACCGATCACAGTCAAATATGCCCCTATGATCGGCCAAAGTCAACTGTGATCAGTCAAAATGACCGATCACATTGAAATCTACCCCTGTGATCGGTCAAAGCCCATTGTGATCGGTCATTTTGACCGATCACAGTGAAATCTGCCCCTGTGATCGGTCAAAGCCCACTGTGATCGGTCATTTTGACCGATCACAGTGAAATCTACCACTATGATCGTCTAAAGCCACTGTGATCGGTCAACATGGACCGACTTCTCCTTTTACGACGAACTTCGGCCGTCGTTTCACCAATCACGGTCAAAATTACAATGTGATCAGTGAAATTGACCGACTTCTCCGTTTACGACGAACCTAGGCCGTCGTTTTTTCGCTGTTTGGTGTATTTGGTCAAAATGGCCGATCACAGTGCAATCTGCCCCTGTGATCGATCATTTTGACTGATCACAGTGAAATCTACCATTGTGATCGTCCAAAGCCCACTGTGATTGGTCAAAATGGACCGATTTCTCCTTTTACGACGGACTTTGGCCGTCGTTTCACCAATCACCCGGTCAACATTACAACGTGATCGGTGAAATTGACCGACGTCTCCTTTTACGACGAACCTAGGCCGTTGGTTTTTCGCTTTTTGGTGTATTTGGCCGATCGTAGGGGTAAAAAGCAAAAAAATGACGGCCTAGGTCCGTCGTAAAAGGAGAAGTCAGTCAATTTCACCGATCACGTTGTAATTTTGACCAAGTGATTGGTGAAACGATGGCCAAAATCCATCGTAAAAGGAGAAGTCGGTCCATTTTGACCGATCACAGTGGGCTTTGGACGAACACAATGGTAGATTTCATTGTGATCGGTCATTTTGACCGATCACAGTGGGCTTTGACCGATTACAAGGGCAGATGTCACTGTGATCGGTCATTTTGACCGATCACAGTGGGCTTTGGCCAATCACAGGGGCATATTTGACTGTGATAGGTCATTTTGACCGATCACAGTGGCCTTTGGCCAGTTACAGGGGCGAAACTAAGTCATTTTGTCCGATCAAACCGGATTTAGACTGATCACAACGAAGTATAAGCCGATCACAGAGGGTTTTCACCTCCATTTTCACTTCCATTTTCACATTTTCACAAATATTTCACATTCACCATCATTCTCACCTTCATTAGCATTTCCACCTTCATTTTCACATTTTCACAAACACTTCACATTGCATTCCATTTTCACATTCATTTCCACGTTTTCACAAACACTTCACAATCAAATTGGCACACTCCATTCACACTTTCACATTTTTACTTATATTCAAATACATTTTCGACGCTTGGACGAGTAGCCATTTTTAGCTGCTCGAAGGATGAAGGCGACCACTCCAAGGAGGAAGACGATGGCTAAGGAAGATGACGGAGGAGGAAGCTGACGGCGGACGCCGGTGGAGGAAGACGGAGGAGGAATACGACCGTGAAGGAGGAAGAGAGAAAGAAAGGGTATTTTCGTCCAACAAATTTGCAAAAGTTTAGACTGGGAAATAATAATTTTGAGGAGTTTACTTTTGCTGGTGGGTGAAAAGAAGGGTTTATAGTTGGAAATTTCTCAAGATAATACCACAACCATCGTTTAAAAAATCAACTTATACATGATTAAATAATATACGAGGATTTTGGTGCGTGGGCTGTCATGTGAGCCCTATCAACGGCTGTGATCAGTGGACCATGGGCCTCATTTTCATAAACTGATAAACCCAAGCATTTTATATAAACACCCGACCACAACATTGTATGTAACTAATACTTCATTATAATAAGCACTCTAGGAGCGAATGTACCGCGTTTGATCAACCACTTGCTCAGCTCATGTACAGGGGCCCCACATTTTCGCAATCGAAATCGTTCATGTAAGACCCGTACCCTTATTTGCCCTCCGTACCCTTAATTTCCGGTGCCGGTACGTCTCGGACGGATTAGATTAGCGAGCCTTGATCGCAACCCTGTTTTAGTACCGCATCGACCCAAGACCTATACCCCGGCGACCGCGTAGGCGCTGCGATTCCGACGCCGCGCGGCACGCCCCATTTCGATACCAGGTGTGAAAGTTATGATCAATCACGTAATCCGAGGTGAGTCGCGCAACGTGCGTGTGTTGTGGGCCCCACTTGCACAAATCCCAAGAATGTGTCTAATCAATCAAATCCATCACCATCATTCTCACCTACACCCATCCCATACCCCTACTCTACACACCCCATACCCCCCATCCCTCTCTCTCCTCCCAAAGTCAACTATAGCCCATACCTCCCACACCCCCTCCCATGCACCATCATCACTCCCCATGATTCATTTTCTCTCTCCCCCCCCATACAATACCATACGTAGGGGGAGAGGAGGCTTCCTCACTTCCCATTTTGCAAGTTCAAGAGATTAAGAGAGAGAAGAGAGAGAAAGAGATTTGAGAAAGGAGAGAGAAAGAGAAAGATTTGAGAGAAGAGAGAGATTTGGAGGGAGATCTAGGATTTGAGGGTGGAGATCCAAGCTTGGAGGACCTCAACCATCATCCGGACCGTCCGGATCGTCCGATCGTCAGCCCGATCCAATCCAACCGTCCAACCATCCATCGAGGTGAGTGCAAGGGACATAAACCTCTCCATTTTCTTACTTTCCTTCCTTTTTACTTTTTCCTTTGGGCCCACCTTGTGATGGGCAAGGAGATGGGTGGACTGGATCATCCATGAATGGGCCCCACCTTCTTATTATAATAATAATTATAAAAAAAAAGAAAAAAGAGAGAGAGAAGGACTGCCGCTGGACAGCCAGCGTCCAGGGGACGCTGCTGCCCAGCAGGGGCAGCCGGTTGGCATGGAACAGGCCCCCACATGTGGGACCCACCTTGATGTATAAGTTTGATCCATGCCGTCCAGCTGTTCCTCCATCCCATTTTATGGCAGGACGCCAAAAATGAAGAAGATCCAGATCTCAGGTGGACCACACCATTGAAAAGAAATGAGGTTAGCAAAACCGACTGTTGAAACTTCCATGGCTCACTGTGATGTTTGTGGACCACATCACCTGCCCAATATTGGGCTTGTTGGGTCCCTAATGAGATGGGGAACCTAATGGACGGATTGGATCTTCACTAAGTGGGCCCCACTTGAAATGACCACAAGAAGAAAAAAAATGAAACGCTGGAACGTCCAGCGTCTGGACGTTTGACGCTGGAACGTCCAGCGTCACCTTGGACGGTGGCTGGGGTCCCCACTCGTGGGACCCACCTTGATGTTTGTGTTCCATCCACGCTGTCCACTTGTTTTCCCATATCATTTTAGGGCCAGGCCCCAAATTTGAAACCGATCCAAATCTTAAGTGGACCGCACCGTATAAAACAGTGGAAATGATGATTCCTACTGTCAGGAATCCTTTGGCCCACCTTACTGTTTCTGGACTGATTTATATACCCAATATTGGGCTTATTGGGTCCCCCATGAGACGGGGAACCTGATGAACGGAGTGGATCAGTCCCATGTGGGCCCCACTGGATATAAGCTCAAAAAAAAAAGAGGGAAAGAAAATAAGAAGAAGCAGCGCCTCTGACGCTGGGTGTACCAGCGTCCTTGCACGCTGGCTTGCCCAGCAGGTGGCCCACTTGTGGGTCCCACCATGATGCATGTGCTGTATCCACACCGTCCATCCAGTTGGGGAGATCATTTTAGGGCATGACCCCAAGAATGAGTCAGATCCAAGTCTCGAGGGGGCCCCACCACAAAAAACAGTAGGGACAGTGGTCCTACCGTTGGAACCTTCTTATGGCCCACGATGATGTTTATTTGAGATCCAACCTGTTCATAAGTTCACACCTGCATGGGAGAAGGAAAAACAAAAATATCGGCCTGGTCCGAAACTTCTGTGGGCCCCACTTGATGAGTTCTAAAATAATAATAATAATAAAAAAAATAAAAATAAAATAAAAATAAAAATAAACGCTGGCTGGACAGACAGCGTCCAGGGGACACTGCTGCCCATCAGCTAGTATCTTTGGGCATTGTAATTGGCCCCATTTGTTGGGCCCACCTAGAATGTATGTGCTGTACCTATCCCGTCCATATGTTTTTCCAGCTCATTTTAATGGGCCATGCCACGGTTCAACAGTGGGAATAATGATCTCTACCGTTGAAACCTTCCCAGCCCTACAGTGATGTTTAATTGTCATCCAACCTATTTCATAAGTGGCCGAGCCCAAAATCTAAGCATATCCAAAATGGCAAGTGGGCCATGCCACGGGTCAACAGTGGAAATAATGATCTCCACCATTGAAACCTTCCTAGACCTACAATGATGTTTATTTGTCACCCAACCTATCCATAGTGGCTGGGCCCAAATTTAAGCATATCCTAATGTCAAGTGGACCATGCTATAGTGGGGATAATGATTTCCAACATTGAAACATTTCTAAGTTCTACAGTGATGTTTATTCGCCATCCAACCGGTTCATAAGATCACATGGATATGGATGAAGGAGAAAACACAAGTATCTGTTTGATTCAAAACTCATTGGGACCAGATGGGTACCACGCTGCCCAGCAGGTGGCCCACCCTATGGGTCCCAAAGTGATGTATCTATTAGCTCCACCATGGTGTATCTGTTTTGTTCATGCTACCTATCTTGTATGTGCAAGCCCAAGTATGGGGCCGATGTGGTCTCAAGTGGGCTATGCCACGAAGACTTTTACATTTCCAATGGGATCTACAGTCCGGGTCCCACTCTCTATATATATATTGGGCCTTTTAAGGCCAATGTTACATGATATGTTTGGTAACATGCTAGTATGATTAGCTTGATATGTCACACTGATAACATGCTCAGTATAATGAATACCATGCTCATTCATATGCCCATACGCATCATTTTTATGCCTGTTATGGATCATGATTAACCATAACATATGCTAGTTGGCTTGTTATACTTAGGGGACCCATGCGAGACAGGGTCGCCCCACATGATTGCGCAGTATGCGTAAGTTGGTGCATGATTTGGATTGTATGACTCATGCATTTCGCATTATGTATGTCACGATCGCTTTCACACCCTAGCAGCATCAGGGTGGTGGCCACCATAGTCACATCATGGTTGGCAGTATTGGACACCGGAAACTTGTTCTAGTACGTGGGCGCTATGGATGTCCTTGGGTGAAAGTCCCTAAACCCTGTGGTACCAGTAGGATGCTCCAGCGTCGAGACCGAGTGGATAACATGAGCGCCTGTGTGCCAAATACCAGTAGGCCGCGTCTCCCACTGTGTCGAGGTCGGTTGGAAAGGGGTGTGACCTTATCCGCCCGGGGTGAAGTGGGCTGTAAGCTAGGTCGAGTCTGACCAGCTCATGGAATGGGTCCGCTATCGGCGAGCCGGGTGGGCATTGGCATACCACTGACGAGGCGGATAGTGAGGTCTTTTCTACTCGCTTGGTTACGCGCGCGATGTGCAGCGGCCAATATTAGAGTATACTAGACCCCGGTGATGTCCTAGATGAGAACTGTTTTGATATGTGGATCAGTTGAGGATTGACATGTTTGCATTGCATCTCTAGCATGTAACACTCGGCCATGTAGGCCCTTGCATTGCATAGCCTTGGGATGGATGATAGCATTCATGAACTTACTAACTTAGCCCTCTACTACTTTCGCTTACTCTGATATCTGTATACTTGTCATATGCATCACACGCGCATACACGCACTCTACTGGGCTTCGTAGGAAGCTCATGCGCATTTGTTTACACTGCAGGTACTAGAGCCTATCAGCAGCGTTGAGCGCGGCTTATGTACCTGATATTTTGGACTTCTGATTCATGTTGTATTTCCCTTTCCAGTACTGTAGTCAACAAACTTATTAGTGGATATTTGATGATGTTTTATGGTTTTGTTTATGCTCCTGTACAAAAAAAAATTTACCCTGAAAATCCTCCTGGTAGGATCCCAGGATCGGAACCTGGCACATGAGAGCTAGGAGCCGAGAATGGGGTACTACGGAGGCTGTTGGCACCAAGGTCGGCGATCGGGAATTTAGTGAGCCCGGTCCCCGGGTTTGGGGCGTGACAGAAGTTGGTATCAGAGCATAACTTGGGAATACCTGCGGATGACATCACATATCCACTAATGGCCATAGATTAACTACTCTTAACTGAATGATTGTTGCAAACTTAGGATGATTAGGATCCCGATCTCATGCACTTAGCGACCCACCCTAGGATCCTGTTACAACATAGTTATAATAGGATTCCCTATTTTGAGCTTAGAAACTTCTGAATATGATTCCCTAACGTGTGTGCATTCGAGAGTATCAATGCTAAGAGGTACCTGTCCTTTTCTGTAGGATATGGCGCCCAAGAGAGCCACCGGTAGGCCGTCGACCGGTGCAGGTACATCTCAGACCGCCCCAGTCCCAGCTCCAGCTCCAGCTCCAGCTATGATTGCTGGTCAGTTTCAGGAGATGATGCGGGTTATGACCTCCATGGTAGAGCGCCAGGAGAGGAGGTCATCTGACGCATTTGCCCCATCGAAGCAGGATCGTGCTCATTCCTTGCTGATGGACTTCAGGCGGATGGATCCCCCACGGTTTTTGGACGGACCAGACCCGGTGGCAGCGGAGAGATGGAAATTGGAGGTAACGAAGATCTTTACCACGATGCGATGCTCGACCGAGGAGCGAGTTCCTCTTGCTGTTTTCCTTTTTCAGGGAGAGGCCAAGCACTGGTGGGCGTCGGTTACCTGACCAGCTGGACCCGATTTCGAGTGGACATGGGAGGACTTTGTTGACCGGTTTGACCGAAAGTTCTTCCCTGAGCATGTCCGCCAGCAGCGTGCTCTAGAGTTCGAGACACTGGTCCAGGGAGATATGTCAGTGTCGCAGTATGAGGCTCGATTCGTTGAGCTATCCAGATTTGCGACGTATCTCGTGGATGACGAGGTGCGGAAGGCCCGTCGATTCGAGACCGGACTGCGCCTTGGCCTTCGTGGCCGTGTCACGGGACACAAGCTTCCTACATTCGAGGAGGTGGTAGAGCGGGCCCAGATATATGAGGCAGAGTGGGCCGATGCACAGCGGATCCGTGACCAGAGCGGCGACCGGAAGGGGAAGAGGAAGGCTCCTTCTAGTAGCTTCCGGCAGCAGCAGACTCGGGCACAGTAGAGGCACCCGGTTCGTCCGTCTGTTCAACCGCCAGTGGCACCAGCAGCACCTCCAGCACCGACCCAGAGACAATTTGCGGGCATTTGTTTCGGATGTGGGGGGACAGGGCATCGTAGGCATGAGTGTCCCCACCCACAGCAGCAGCAGCGACAGCAGCAGCCACAGCAGAGGCAGCAGCATAGACCGCAGCAGCAGCAGCGGCGACCGCAGAAGGGACAGACACATCCCCAGCGGACTCAGGGCAGGTTCTACGCAGCCCAGCAGGATCCTCAGGCACCTGGAGGAGTCGTTGATGGTACACTCATTGTCTCTGCATGCATAGCTCATGTTTTGTTTGATTCTGGTGCATCGCATTCTTTTGTATCCGATGATTTCTACCGATCGACTGGCTTGCCGTTAGATTCCGTGTGCGAGGGTTTGTCAGTGTCGACACCCTTAGGGAAGACCGTAGTATTGAGTTTGATCTGTTCGTCTTGCCCCGTCTTGGTAGGAGAGACCTTTTTGCCCGCTGATTTGTTTGTTTTACCGATGACCGAGTTTGATGTTATCCTGGGCATGGATTGGCTGGCCGAGTATCACGCTGTATTGGACTGCTTCGCAAGAACAGTCACTTTCCTTATACCCGGCATGCCGCAGTTTCAGTTCGTTGCCGAGCCTAGAGGTGAGCAGTTGTCATCTTTGATGTCGTGTGCCATAGAGGAACCGGTTGCCATGTGCATCGACCAACTGCCGATAGTTAGTGATTTTTCGGATGTGTTTCAGGAGATTCCGGGGTTGCCGCCTCGTCGGCATACTGAGTTTCAGATTGACCTCGTGCCCGGTACTGTGCCTATCTCAAAGGCCCCGTACCGTATGGCACCTTTGGAGTTGCGGGAGCTGAGGAAGCAGTTGGACGAGTTGCGTGAACTAGGCTTCATTCATCCGAGCAGTTCACCGTGGGGAGCGCCGGTACTCTTCGTGAAGAAGAAGGATGGCTCGTTGAGGCTCTGCGTGGATTACCGCGAGCTCAACAAGGTCACGATAAAGAATAGGTACCCGCTTTCGAGGATCGACGATTTATTTGACCAGTTGCGGGAGGCCCAGTTCTTTTCAAAGATTGACCTACGGTCCGGTTATCATCAGGTCTGTGTCCGGGAGGAGGATATCCCGAAGACGGCATTCAGGACGCGTTACGATCATTTTGAGTTCCAGGTCATGTCTTTCGGACTGACCAATGCGCCCGCTGTTTTCATGCAATTGATGAACGAGGTCCTTCATCCCTACCTTGATCAGTTCATTGTGGTGTTTATCCATGACATTCTGATCTATTCGAGGACTCGGGAGGAGCATGCGTGGCATCTGGAGATCACCTTGCAGACCCTCCACACACACCAGCTTTATGCAAAGTTGGAGAAGTGTGAGTTTTGGCAGGAGGAGGTGAAGTTTCTCGGTCATGTGGTGACGAGGCAGGGAGTAGCAGTAGATCCGGTGAAGATTGATGCCGTGTGTCAATGGAGGCAGCCCACGAACGCGTCCGAAATCCGGAGTTTCCTGGGGTTAGCAGGTTATTATCGTCGTTTCATAGAGGGCTTCTCTCGTATTGCAGCCCCGCTGACCAGGTTGACCCGGAAGGCGCTGAGTTCGTTTGGAGTGATGCCTGTGAGCGAGCATTTGCAGAATTGAAGGACCATCTTACTTCTACACCAGTTCTCACTCTTCCCTCCGGGAGTGAAGGATTCGTGGTTTTTACAGATGCCTCACGTATTGGCTTAGGTGATGTCCTGATGCAGCATGGCAGAGTAGTAGCGTATGCGTCTCGCCAGCTCAAGGTCCATGAGCAGAACTACCCCACGCATGATCTGGAGCTAGCAGCGGTAGTCTTCGCACTGAAGGTGTGGAGGCACTATCTTTATGGGATCAGGTTCGAGCTCTTTTCTGACCACAAGAGCCTGAAGTACCTCTTCTCGCAGTCCGAGTTGAACATGAGGCAGAGACGGTGGATGGAGCTCCTGAAGGATTATGATTTTGATCTTCAGTACCACCCTGGCAAGGCCAACGTGGTGGCAGATGCCCTTAGCCGTCAGCCACGAGGCCTGGTTGCGTATATGATGGTCCGGGAGTGGAGGATGCTCGAGGAGGTTGCCGAGTATGATTTTGAGCTGAGCCTGCAGTCTTCTATCGCGTAGTTATCGCGCTTGTCGATTCAACCCTCTCTTGTTTCTAAGGTGATCGAGGCTCAGCAGGCAGATCAGACGTTGAAGGATTATTGGGAAGAGGCCGCGTTAGAGGGTCAGACTGATTGGCAGATTGGGTCAGATGGTGGACTTCATTTTAGGGGTCGGTTGTGTGTTCCAGATATTCCTCAGTTGCGCAGAGATCTTATGGATGAGGCACACCGATCAAGGTTCACGATCCACCCAGGCTCTACCAAGATGTATCGTGATATGAGGAGGCAGTATTTTTGGGCCGGTATGAAGCATCAGATTGCCAGTTTTGTGGCTGAGTGTGACACTTGCCAGCGTGTCAAGGCCGATCATCGCAAACCTCCAGGTCCCCTGCAGCCATTGAGTGTCCCGTTGTGGAAATGGGAGCACGTGACCACAGACTTCATTATGGGCTTGCCGAGGACTGATCGTGGTCATGACGCCATCTGGGTTGTCGTTGATCGTTTGACGAAGTCGGCACATTTTCTTGCGATACGTGCGACCTGGTCATTGGACCGACTTGCAGAATTGTTTATCGAGGAGATTGTGAGGCTGCACGGAGTCCTAGTTTCGATCATTTCTGACCGATGTCCGAGATTTACGTCGCGGTTCTGGAGGAGTTTTCAGAAGGCGATGGAGCCTGCCTTGAAGTTCAGCACCACATATCATCCTCAGACTGATGGTCAGACCGAGAGGGTCAACCAGATCCTTGAGGACATGCTTCGAGCTTGTGTGTTGGATTTCTCAGGTAGCTGGGATAAACACCTGCGTTTGGCTGAGTTTGCATATAATAACAGCTACCAGGTGACTATCGGTATGGCTCCTTTTGAGGCATTGTATGGTAGACCTTGTAGGTCTCCTAGTTGTTGGGCCGAGGTTGGAGAGCATCGTCTCCTAGGTCCCGAGCTTGTGCAGAGGACATCAGAGGCTATCGATATCATTAGGCAGAGGATGCGCACAGCTCAGAGTCTACAGAAGAGTTTTACAGATCGTCGACGTCGTCCTCTAGAGTTTTCCATTGGGGATCGTGTGTATCTCAGGGTCTCACCCATGAAGGGCGTGGTTCGTTTTGGAGCCAAGGGGAAGCTTGCCCCAAGATTCATTGGACCCTTCGAGATCACTGGGCACGTTGGCGCCGTGGCTTATCGGCTTGCCTTGCCACTTCAGTTGTCTGGCGTCCACAATGTTTTTCATGTTTCTATGTTGCGGAAGTGTGAGTCAGACGTGGTTCCTGTGATAGATTGGCATCCCGTTGGAGGTTCGTGAGGATGCTTCTTACATTGAGCAGCCGGTTCGTATCCTTGACCGGAAGGAGCAGGTCCTCCGGACCAAGGTCATTCCCTTGGTGAAGGTCCAGTGGAGTCATCATAGCGCAGATGAGGCGTCGTGGGAGCGAGAGGCAGAGATTCGCGAGTCTTATCCTCATCTTTTTTATGATTGATTGTATCTGTATGATTGCTTTTCGATTCGATATGCATATATAGTGATGCGGCTCTTTTTTTTTATGATCTTCGGCTAGTTTGGGTTGTATTGCAAATTTCGAGGATGAAATTTTTTGTTAGGAGGGGAGAGTTGTAAGACCCGTACCCTTATTTGCCCTCCGTACCCTTAATTTCCGGTGCCCGTACGTCCCGGACGGATTAGATTAGCGAGCCTTGATCGCGACCCTGTTTTAGTACCGCATCGACCCAAGACCTATACCCCGGCGACCGCGTAGGCGCTGCGATTCCGACGCCGTGCGGCACGCCCCATTGCGATACCTGGTGTGAAAGTTATGATCAATCGCGTAATCCGAGGTGAGCCGCGCAATGTGCGTGTGTTGTGGGCCCCACTTGCACAAATCCCAAGAATGTGTCTAATCAATCAAATCCATCACCATCATTCTCACCTACACCCATCCCATACCCCTACTCTACACACCCCATACCCCCCATCCCTCTCTCTCCTCCCAAAGTCAACTATAGCCCATACCTCCCACACCCCCTCCCATGCACCATCATCACTCCCCATGATTCATTTTCTCTCTCCCCCCATACAATACCATACGTAGGGGGAGAGGAGGCTTCCTCACTTCCCATTTTGCAAGTTCAAGAGATTAAGAGAGAGAGGAGAGAGAAAGAGAGAAAGAGATTTGAGAAAGGAGAGAGAAAGAGAAAGATTTGAGAGAAGAGAGAGATTTGGAGGGAGATCTAGGTTTTGAGGGTGGAGATCCAAGCTTGGAAGACCTCAACCATCATCCGGACCGTCCGGATCGTCCGATTGTCAGCCCGATCCAATCCAACCGTCCAACCATCCATCGAGGTGAGTGCAAGGGACATAAACCTCTCCATTTTCTTACTTTCCTTCCTTTTTTCTTTTTCCTTTGGGCCCACCTTGTGATGGGCAAGGAGATGGGTGGACTGGATCATCCATGAATGGGCCCCACCTTCCTATTATAATAATAATAATAATAATAATAATAATTATAAAAAAAGAAAAAAGAGAGAGAGAAGGACTGCCGCTGGACAGCCAGCGTCCAGGGGACGCTGCTGCCCAGCAGGGGCAGCCGGTTGGCATGGAACAGGCCCCCACATGTGGGACCCACCTTGATGTATAAGTTTGATCCATGCCGTCCAGCTGTTCCTCCATCCCATTTTATGGTAGGACGCCAAAAATGAAGAAGATCCAGATCTCAGGTGGACCACACCATTGAAAAGAAATGAGGTTAGCAAAACCGACTGTTGAAACTTCCATGGCTCACTATGATGTTTGTGGACCACATCACCTGCCCAATATTGGGCTTGTTGGGTCCCTAATGAGATGGGGAACCTAATGGACGGATTGGATCTTCACTAAGTGGGCCCCACTTGAAATGACCACAAGAAGAAAAAAAATGAAACGCTGGAACGTCCAGCGTCTGGACGTTTGACGCTGGAACGTCCAGCGTCACCTTGGACGGTGGCTGGGGTCCCCACTCATGGGACCCACCTTGATGTTTGTGTTCCATCCACGCCGTCCACTTGTTTTCCCATATCATTTTAGGGCCAGGCCCCAAATTTGAAACCGATCCAAATCTTAAGTGGACCGCACCGTATAAAACAGTGGAAATGATGATTCCTACTGTTAGGAATCCTTTGGCCCACCTTAGTGTTTCTGGACTGATTTATATACCCAATATTGGGCTTATTGGGTCCCCCATGAGATGGGGAACCTGATGAACGGAGTGGATCAGTCCCATGTGGGCCCCACTGGATATAAGCTCAAAAAAAAAAAAAGAGGTAAAGAAAATAAGAAGAAGCAGCGCCTCTGACGCTGGGCGTACCAGCGTCCTTGCACGCTGGCTTGCCCAGCAGGTGGCCCACTTGTGGGTCCCACCATGATGCATGTGCTGTATCCACACCGTCCATCCAGTTGGGGAGATCATTTTAGGGCATGACCCCAAGAATGAGTTAGATCCAAGTCTCGAGGGGGCCCCACCACAGAAAACAGTAGGGACAGTGGTCCTACCGTTGGAACCTTCTTATGGCCCACGATGATGTTTATTTGAGATCCAACCTGTTCATAAGTTCACACCTGCATGGGAGAAGGAAAAACAAAAATATCGGCCTGGTCCGAAACTTCTGTGGGCCCCACTTGATGAGTTCTAAAAAAAATAATAAAATAAATAAAATAAAATAAAAAATAAATAAATAAACGCTGGCTGGACAGACAGCGTCCAAGGGACACTGCTGCCCAGCAGCTAGTATCTTTGGGCATTGTAATGGGCCCCATTTGTTGGGCCCACCTAGAATGTATGTGCTGTACCTATCCCGTCCATATGTTTTTCCAGCTCATTTTAATGGGCCATGCCACGGTTCAATAGTGGGAATAATGATCTCTACCGTTGAAACCTTCCCAGCCCTACAGTGATGTTTAATTGTCATCCAACCTATTTCATAAGTGGCCGAGCCCAAAATCTAAGCATATCCAAAATGGCAAGTGGGCCATGCCACGAGTCAACAGTGGAAATAATGATGTCCACCATTGAAACCTTCCTAGACCTACAATGATGTTTATTTGTCACCCAACCTATCCATAGTGGCTGGGCCCAAAATTTAAGCATATCCTAATGTCAAGTGGACCATGCTATAGTGGGGATAATGATTTCCAACATTGAAACCTTTCTAGGTTCTACAGTGATGTTTATTCGCCATCCAACCGGTTCATAAGATCACATGGATATGGATGAAGGAGAAAACACAAGTATCTGTTTGATTCAAAACTT
Source organism: Liriodendron chinense (assembly GCA_003013855.2). NCBI lineage: Eukaryota > Viridiplantae > Streptophyta > Magnoliopsida > Magnoliales > Magnoliaceae > Liriodendron > Liriodendron chinense. The sequence goes on from PVNU02003139.1 coordinate 121,965, forward strand.
ATTGGGACCAGATGGGTACCACGCTGCCCAGCAGGTGGCCCACCCTATGGGTCCCAAAGTGATGTATCTATTAGCTCCAGCATGGTGTATCTGTTTTGTTCATGCTACCTATCTTGTATGTGCAAGCCCAAATAAGGGGTCGATGTGGTCTCAAGTGGGCTATGCCACGAAGACTTTTACATTTCCAATGGGATCTACAGTCCGGGTCCCACTCTCTATATATATTGGGCCTTTTAAGGCCAATGTTACATGATATGTTTGGTAACATGCTAGTATGATTAGCTTGATATGTCACACTGATAACATGCTCAGTATAATGAATACCATGCTCATTCATATGCCCATACGCATCATTTGTATGCCTGTTATGGATCATGATTAACCATAGCATATGCTAGTTGGCTTGTTATACTTAGGGGACCCGTGCGAGACAGGGTCGCCCCACATGATTGCGCAGTATGCGTAAGTTGGTGCATGATTTGGATTGTATGACACATGCATTTCACATTATGTATGTCACGATCGCTTTCACACCCTAGCAGCATCAGGGTGGTGGCCACCATAATCACATCATGGTTGGCAGTATTGGACACCGGAAACTTGTTCTAGTACGTGGGCGCTATGGATGTCCTTGGGTGAAAGTCCCTAAACCCTGTGGTACCAGTAGGATGCTCCAGCATCGAGACCGAGTGGATAACATGAGCGCCCGTGTGCCAAATACCAGTAGGCCGCGTCTCCCACTGTGTCGAGGTCGGTTGGAAAGGGGTGTGACCTTATCCGCCCGGGTGAATTGGGCTGTAAGCTAGGTCGAGTCTGACCAGCTCATGGAATGGGTCCGCTATCGGCGAGCCGGGTGGGCATTGGCATACCACTGACGAGGCGGATAGTGAGGTCTTTTCTACTCGCTTGGTTACGCGCGCGATGTGCGGCAGCCAATATTAGAGTATACTAGACCCCGGTGATGTCCTAGATGAGAACTGTTTTGATATGTGGATCAGTTGCGGATTGACATGTTTGCATTGCATCTCTAGCATGTAACACTCGGCCATGTAGGCCCTTGCATTGCATAGCCTTGGGATGGCTGATAGCATTCATGAACTTACTAACTTAGCCCTCTACTACTTTCGCTTACTCTGATATCTGTATACTTGTCATATGCATCACACGCGCACACACGCACTCTACTGGGCTTCGTAGGAAGCTCATGCGCGTTTGTTTACACTGTAGGTACTAGAGCCTATCAGCAGCGTTGAGCGCGGCTTATGTACCTGATATTTTGGACTTTTGATTCATGTTGTATTTCCCTTTCCAGTACTGTACTCAACAAATTTATTAGCGGATATTTGATGATGTTTTATGGTTTTGTTTATGCTCCTGTACAAAAAAAATTTACCCTGAAAATCCTCCTGGTAGGATCCCAGGATCGGAACCTGGCACATGAGAGCTAGGAGCCGAGAATGGGGTACTACGGAGGCTATTGGCACCAAGGTCGGCGATCGGGAATTTAGTGAGCCCGGTCCCCGGGTTTGGGGCGTGACAGTTCATATGGTGGGCCCCATGATGGACGGTTGACACTCAAAAGAATCTCCACAATCTTAATTTGATCATCCAATAAGATTAGAGGGAATAGAATCATCTAACACGGGAGATATTAGGTGATGGCCCATCACATGGTGCAGTCACCCAATCAACGGTAGCGGATTAGGTGAGACCCCGGATCCAACGAGGTGTGTGGGACCCCTGACCGTGAGGGCTTACAATGATGTATGTGTCTTAAATCCACACCTTCCAACCATTTTGAAACCTCATTTTAGGATATTCTCCCAAAAATGAAGCTGACTCAAATCTTATTTGGACCACACCACAGAAACAGTCGTGATTGAATCTCTACCATTGAAAACCTCATGATTCTACCGGAATGTTTATTTGCCATCCAACCTGTTGATAAGGTCACAAACACCTAGATGAAGAGACCACATAAAGATCATCTTGATCCAAAGCTTTTGTGGCCCACAGGAAGTTTTTAACGGTCAATCACCACTGTTTTCTGTACTATGGCCCATCTGGAATTTGGAACTGCTTCATTTTTTTATCATGCCCTAAAATGAACTTTAAATACGGATGGACGACGTGGATGTAGTCACATACATCACAGTGGCCCCACACCACCTCGGTGGATCCGGTGGGTCTCACTTAAGAAAAATTTCCGACTATGAACCTCTCTTTTGACCATTATTCCTAGCTAAACTTCTGAAAGTTTTCTTTCCCAAACTAAACTTTTATTATTTTTCAGGACGAAATTGCCCTTCTTCTTGTTGAAATTCACCGCGATCTCGTTGAAATTCAACGAGACACATCATTTCATCTCATCTTCGTTCATATATCTCCGGTTTTACACGATGATTATGGTTCCTCCGTCCAAAAAGCTTCGGAAAGGTATGATTTTTTTTTTCTCTTTTGATTTTTAATTTTTCTGTTGGGATGTTTTAGGAATGTTTTCTTTTGAATATTAAGGTTTGATTTTGGTTATAAAGTGTTCGTTAACCTTGAAATTTTGAAATGGGAATATTATGGTTTGATTTCTTATACAAGGTGTTTGTTGAAATGTCAATGTAACCTTGAAATGTTGAAATGAGAATTTTAAGGTTTGATTTTGAATATAAGGTGTTTGTTGAAATGTCATTATAACCTTAAAATGTTGAAACGAGAATATTAAGGTTTGATTAAGCATATAAGCTGTTTGTAGAAATGTTAATGTAACCACAAAATGTTGAAATCTCAAGGTGTTCTTTGAATGACAATACAACGCAATCACATCGATGGATTTAAACGAACATAGATAAAATTGAACGAGATCTCGTTCAATTTTAACATGCACAGATATAATTCAATGAGATCGCGTTGAAATTGAATGCGATCTCGTTGAAATTGAATGAGATCAATTCGTTAAATTTCAACATGCATAGTGCTATTTCAACGAGATCGCGTTGATCTCGTTGAATTTTAACACGATTTCGTTGAAATGGAACAAGATTACTTTGAAATTGAAGAAGATCATCTCGTTAAAATTCAATGAGCACAGATATAATTCAACGAGATCTCGTTGAAATTCAACGCGATCTCGTTGAATTTCAACATGCATAGTATCAATTCAACGAGATCGCATTGAAATTGAATGAGCACAATGTAAAATTCAAAGAGCATAGTGTAAAATTCAAAGAGCATCTTTCAAAGAGCACTAGTGTAAAATTCAAAAAGTACAGTGTAAAATTTAAAGAGCACAGTGTAAAATTCAAAGAGCATTTTTTAAAGAGCACAATGTACAATTCAAAGAGCACGATGTAAAATTCAAAGAGCACACCTTTCGAAATTCAAAAGCTCAGTGTAAAATTCAAAGAGCACGGTGTAAAATTCAAAGAGCACACCTTCAAAGTTTAAAGAGCTCAATGTAAAATTTAAAGAACATCCTTAAAAAAGAACAGTGTAAAATTCAAAGAGCATCTTTCAAAGAGTACAGTTTAAATTTTTTTCTTATATGAATGTTGTTTTTTTTTTTTTAATGTGAATGTCTAATATGTATACAACGTATTTGTTGTAAAGTGTATGTGGACAATGTTTGATAATTTTAACCAACCTTTATTGCATTTCGAATTTGAATACAAGATGTTTGTTGAAATGTCACAACGAAGGAGAATGTTGAAAAGTTTTGAGAATGTGTTTGAAAGAGTACTCTTTGAATTTTGAAAGAGTACTCGTTGAAATTGTACTCTTTGAATTTTGAAAGAGATCTCGTTGAATTGGCATATTTCTGTCTTCTTTGAAATTTGAAAGAGATCTCATTGAATTGGCATTGTGCTCTTTGAAATTTGAAAGAAATCTCGTTGAATTGGCATTGTGCTCTTTGAATTTTGAAAGAAATTACGTTGAATTGGCACTGTGTTCTGTGCTCTTTGAATTTTGAAAGAAATTACGTTGAATTGGCACTGTGCTCTGTGCTTTTTGAATTTTGAAAGAAATTACAATTGAATTGGCACTGTGCACTTGTGCTCTTTGAATTTTGAAAGAGATCTCGTTGGCTACGGTTAAAAGCTGTAGCCTTTAGTTAAAATTTAACGAGATCTTGTTGAAATTCAATGAGCATAGTGAGAATTTAACGAGATCTCGTTAAATTTTAACTAAAGGCTATGGATATTAACCGTAGCCATAGAGTATTCAAAATTCAATGAGTGACACTGAGCTATTGAGAATTTAACAAAATCTCATTAAAATTCAATGAGCACAGTGGGAATTTAACGAGATCTTGTTAAATTTTAAGTAAGAGCTACGGATTTTAACCGTAGCCATAGAGTATTCAAAATCCAGTGAGCAAAACCGAGCTATTGAGAATTTAATGAGATCTCGTTAAAATTTAACGATATCTCGTTGAAATTCAATGAGCACAGTGAGAATTAATGAGATCTCGTTCAAATTCAACTGAGCATAGTGATTTTAACGAGATCTCGTTAAATTTTAAGGCTACGAATTTTAACCTTAACCATAAAGTATTCAAAGAGCACAATGCCAATTCAACGAGATCTCTTTCAAATTGAAGGAGCACTATGCCAATTCAATGAGATCTCTTTTAAAATTCGAAGAGCACAATGCCTATTCAATGAGATCTCTTTCAAAATTCAATGAGTATAGTGCCAATTCAACGAGATCTCTTTCAAAAGTCAAAGAGCACAATGCCTATTCAATGAGATCTCTTTCAAAATTCAAAGAGCACAATGCCAATTCAACGAGATCTCTTTCAAAATTGAAAGTGCGTAGTGCCAATTCAATGAGATCTCTTTCAAAATTCAAAGAGCACAATGCCTATTCAATGAGATCTCTTTCAAAATTCAAAGGGTACAGTGCTAATTCAACAAGATCTCTTTCAAAATTCAAAGAGCATTGTGTTAATTCAAGAAGATATCTTTCAAAATTCAAAGAGTACAATTTCAACGAGCACTCTTGCAAATTTCAGTGAGTACAACTCAAAGATTACTCTTTCAAACACATTCATACACATTTTCAAACTTTTCAACATTTTCCTTGAAATTTTGAAATGAGAATATTATGGTTTGATTTTTTATACAAGGTGTTTGTTGAAATGTTAATGTAACCTTGAAATGTTGAAATGAGAATATTAAAATTTGATTTTGGATATAAGGTGTTTATTGAAATGTCTATGTAACCTTGAAATGTTGAAATGAGAATATTAAGGTTTGATTAAGCATATGAGGTGTTTGTATAAATGTCAATGTAACCTCGAAATGTTGAAATCTCAAGGTGTTCTTTGAATGATAATGCAACGCGATCACATCGTTGAATTTAAATGAACACAGATAAAATTGAATGAGATCTCGTTCGATTTCAACGTACACATATATAATTCAACAAGATCACGTTGAAATTGAATGCGATCTCGTTGAAATTGACTGCAATCTCGTTGAAACTGAACGCGATCTTGTTGAAATTGAAGGAGATCATTTCGTTGAATTTCAACATGCACAGTGTCATTTCAACGAGATCACGTTAAAATTCAACGAAATGATCTCCTTCAATTTCAACAAGATCGCGTTCAGTTTCAACGAGATTGCAGTCAATTTCAATGTGATCTTATTGAAATGGAATGAGATTACTTTGAAATTGAAGGAGATAATTTCGTTGAAATTCAACGAGCACAGATATAATTCAACTCGATCTCGTTGAAATTCAACTCGATCTTGTTGAAATTGAATGAGATCATTTCGTTGAATTTCAACTACACAGTGCCAATTTAAAGAGATTGCGTTGAAATTGAACGAGCACAAATAAATTTAAAAAGCATATTGTAAAATTCAAAGAGCACAATGTAATATTCAAAGAGCACACATTTCTAAATTCAAAGAGCTCAGTGTAAAATTCAAAGAGCATCTTGCAAAAAGCACAACCTTAAAATTTAAAGAGTACAACAATTCAAAGTGCACAGTGTAAAATTCAAATAGCATAGTGTAAAATTCAAAGAGCACCCCTTTCAAAATTCAAAGAGTACACATTTCAAAATTTAAATAGCACACCTTTCAAAATTCAAAGAGCACAATGTAAAATTGAAAGAGTACACCTTTCAAAATTTAAAAAGCTCAGTGTAAAATTCAAAGAGCGTTTTTCAAAGAGTATACCTTTAAAATTTAAAGAGCATAGCAATTCAAAGAGCACAATGTATAATTCAAAGAGCACAATATAAAATTCAAAAAGTACACCTTTTAAAATTCAAAGAGTTCAGTGTAAAATTCAAAGAGCATCTTTCAAATAGCACACCTTTAAAATTTAAAGAGCACAACAATTCAAAGTGCACGGTATATAATTTAAAGAGCACAATATAAAATTCAAAGAGCACACCTTTCAAAATTCAAATAGCACACCTTTTAAATTGAAAAAGCACAATGTAAAATTGAAAGAGCATACATTTCAAAATTTAAATAGCCCAGTGTAAAATTCAAATAACATCTTTCAAAGAGCACACCTTTAAAATTTAAAGAGCACAATAATTTAAAGTGTACAATCTATAATTTAAAGAGTACAATGTAAAATTCAAAGAGCACACCTTTCAAAATTCAAAAAGCACAATTTAAAATTGAAAGAGCACATCTTTCAAAATTCAAAGAACTCAGTGTAAAATTCAAAGATTATCATTCAAAGAGCACACCTTTAAAATTTAAAGAGCATAGTAATTCAAAGAGCACATCAATTCAAAGTGCACAGTGTAAAATTTAAAGAGCACAACAATTCAAAGAGCACACCTATCACGAATCTTCGAATGTCCTAACATTTACATTATGCTATTTGAATTATCACTATGTTCATTGAAATTCAACGAGATCTCGATTATTGCAAAACCATATTACGAAAAAACAAAGATCCTACTTGATTATTATAAAAAAACACATTCATTGAGATTTTTTTTTCAGATTCTTCCTTCTTACCTGGTCCACATCACAACCTCATTTCTAATTAAACACAAGTTGAAGAAATAGAAAAATAGTGCTTTGAAGTGAAAACTGATCTCAAAACTAAAGAGAGAATGCTTTCTTTTTTTTGCTACAGATGAAAGAAAAAAATGTTTTACATATAAAAGAGGAGAAAATAAGGTTTTTTGGGGAGAAGAAATAAATCCTAACAATAGGGGTATTTCAGGTCCGAAAATACCCCATCCGTACAAGTGAGATTTAGTTTGGGAAGAAAACTTACAAAGGTTTAGCTGGGAATAATGGTTAAAAGAGAGGTTTACAGTCGAAAATTTCTCCTCACCTAATCCGCTACCCCAATCAACCGCTTATACTACGGAAAATGAGCACCCACCTGTGCCATTCAAAAAATAAAAGTTTAAAAAAAAGGAAGAGAACTTTTTATAATCAGGCGGAGTCTGATGGGTCATGAACAAATTAAAACTAATATTTTTCGAATACCTGACTGTCGAATTGTTGGACATTCATTGGACAGGTTAAGATGGATAAACATCCAATGGTTCTGTTCTATCGAACAAGTGTTTATGAATTAGATGTTAGGATTATTCAACCAATCAGGTTTTGGGACTGTGACTTAGCGACAATGGGTTCAACAATTTAGTTGGTTTAATTTTATTTAACATATTCCATGTATACATCATCTAAGAGACGGGTGTATCAAGTGTTGTATGGTGCTAGAGTATCAAGTAGCTCACCAAAAGAGAAAAGGAAAGCATGTTGTTTCTTTCTTTGGATAGAGAATCATAAAAATACAATTTAGAGTAATGCCAATGTGTAGAGATGTGGCCCAGGTAGCACTCAGGTCACCGTTTGGGTCCCAATGGGACAACTCAAGCACATGTTGGTGATGAACAAGATCTGGGGTTTTGATTAGCGTGGCCCTCTCCACCTTGGATGTGTATTATTTAAGTCATGTGTATTATTTAAGACATGGGTTTGGGATTTTTAGGTCCTTTTGGAACAGTGAAGGGATGATCATGGCCTAGCAAAGCACATGAGTAGTGAGTATGTTGTCTAGACAAGTATATACATTTGATTCAACCCCACCAATTATGCTTCCTTTGCTATGATCTCTCTCTCTCTCTCTCTCTCTCTCTCTCTCTCTCTCTCTCCATAGGGTTGGATGATCCACCCACCTAATGCTCCCAAAGAGGAGGGCAACATCAACATGGAAATGTTTTTCTTTATCAACTCATGGATGTTTTCCTCAATTCCCCTATTATAATAGCCATAGTTTATGTTCCATTTTCCTTTGAATATTCCCCCTATGGCCCATGCATTTCATGTCTTGCTCTCTCTTTTTTATTCTTATCTCTCTCTCTCTCTCTCTCTCTCTCTCTCTCTCTCTCTCTCTCTCTCTCTCATCACACGTGGGCTCACACGTGTACACAAAGAGATACAAAGTAGCTTGCATACACATGCATTTGATCAAGATCCGGTCTCTTTCACACGGATACACACAAAAACATAGACACAAATAAGCTCACTTGCATGGACACACATGTCAATATCATCACACACGCACACAAACTTAGACGCCATCACACTCGCTTAGATGCCCACACACATGTCAAACAATTCTTATTACTTTATAAAAAGAAATCCATAATTCTTGAATTTAGAGTGTTAGGAAATGCAAATGTTCAGCGCCAAGTGCTTTGCCCGAATCACGGATCATGCTATCCTTAAGACACTAAATACTACTTAAATTTGTTGGAGTATTGGACTATGGGCTTTGGGCTTGCTTGTGTTATTGGATCTACCATTGGTCCCAACTTCATTAGGCTTTCTTTCCACGTCTATCGTCAATAAGCTGTGTAAGGGGGATTTCTCCCTACCCCTTTAATCCTCCCAACCCAACACGGTATCAACCCAATATGGTCCATATGGTATTAGAGTAAAGGGTTCCAACACTAAAGTTATGGGTTTGAGTGTCCATGTGGTGTGTGTGGGTGTGAGTGTGTGCGAAAAAAAAAAGTCATTAAAAAAAATAGATTAAAGCATGCCAGAAAGCCTGCCTTTAGGATGAGAGGCTGTGAGTTCTTCTTTTTTTTTTTTTTCATGCAAAATGGCTCCCACATTGATCTGCGGTTCAAACCATGGTTCGCACCAAGGCTCGGCCTGGGGCTAATATTGGTTTGGGAAATGATTAAGGCTCCTCATGGGATATACATAATTGTGACTTTGAACCCTTGGTGAGGCAAAACCTAAAACCTTCTCTTCTAGCCATTTTCTTCAACGACCTTTCTTAAATTATAAAATTGAACTTTCAAAAAGATTCCATAGTTGGGAGTTAAAATGAATTTTAACTTGTGCAAAGCTACATATTTCAAAACTACACTCCAATTTTTGATAGATACCCCCAAACTATTTTATATTTGAAAGCATCCTACAGAGTTCATTAATCTAAAATGCAAAACAGAAAAGGCTAGAGACATTTGAACATGGGCTGATAATGTGTCAACCCTTTTCTTTTTTTCTCTTTTTATGTTTTTTCTTATAATTTAATAACTGCCTATTTATACCCTCTCTTTGAAATAACAAAAGCATGTAAAGTGAACTTTCTTAGGATCAAGTCAATGCTCAAAGAACGAAATTCTACTACTACATAGTATGGCAATATTAGACCCTCCAAGATGGGCCACTGTATAATTCTACATTAAACATTTGAGAATACTACCTAAATTACTCTCAACTTGGTTGTGTAAGAGAAACCCAAGAGGATTCAAGAAATAAAGAAAGAAAAAAAAAAAAGAAAAAAAAAACATCAATTAAGAAACCAAATTTCCCAAATCTGAACTTTGTAAAATTTCTTCATTCCTGACTAATTGCCTCCCAACAAATTTCCCAAATCTGAACTTTGTAAAAATTGTAAGCATGAGCTAAATCCAATAGTGATGAATTATCATAAAAAAAAGAGAGTTAATTATCACGTAGAGGCAAATGATGATCTATGAGAAAAAGGAACTCTTTAGGCTTTACTTTCAGATATCTTTTACCTCAATTTGAGGAATGGTGTTGGCTTTCCTTTTCCTTTCTTTCCCTTTCTATCTTTTTTTCTATCATAGTACAACCATACACACTTCTATAGATGATCACATCAACCACCCTAGTACTAACCATCTTGGTGTCTTGTTAGGCTTTAGTTTGATTCTCCAACATTTTCCCATTGTTTGTTTCTTATTTTTATTTTTCTCATCTTCATATGATTATCCAAACCGTTGATCTAATGGATCCCAGAGTGGATTGACCATGGCTAAAACTTTTCCTTGACAGGAATGGCCAAAGAAAAGAAATACAACTCTGATCCGCATTAATCTGAAAGGGCCACAGATTATGTGGCTTGGATCATCGAATCTTATAAATTTTGGGTCATAGTCGATCCATGGTATGGATCATCTGATCAACAGTTTGGATCACTGAGCCAGGCCCCCAACTAGTATAACCTAACAACGCATGGATGGTAAGCAGGTCTGCCAGCCCAAGGATCGTATAACTCCTGTGATAAGTGTCCTTAAGCCATCATGAAAGGACATGGAATAGCCTACTTGAAGTTTTAAAAAACGAGAATGCAACTTCCGTTTATATTCATGTGCCCCTTTTCCCCTTTCTTCTCATGTTGGTTTATTTTGTTAATGTGGAGCCACCATTGACACCCACCTAATTGACAACGCCCTTTCTTCCTACTATTGGTGGTACAACGTACACATTTACTCCACTATTGTATCACCAAAAGTTTAAAAAGGGTGCCATAAATTGGGGAGTTGTATGATGCTCAGGCAGCATATGATTCTTGATACACATGCAGCCGCCCAAAAATCGTAAGCGTGGAATATATATATTGACTCTAGTTAAACTGACTAAATTTTGGGACCCACTTTCCCCAATCACAGACCCAAAATAAGATAGTTTGCACAATCATAACGTCTGAATCCTGGACACTGGACCATTGAATGTTCTTAATTCTTGGCCATCCAATAAACATCTACCAATCTGATATCCAGATAATCAAAGGAGTTGTAATTTTGGTTCAGAGTTTATCTCTTGAGAAGCATATTTTGGACTGTTTAATTTGACATACGTGTATGCCACGGATGCAATTTTTAGGTGCCTGTGTATCATCCATCAAACTCTGCTGGAGTATCAAAGTTTTTATCTTATGAATGAGGGTGGGGGTAGACGTCCATTCCCATGTTGATTTTATATTTAATATTTACAAGCTTAGTTGTCCAATTGCCTTTTTATTTTGTCTTCATATCCTTTTGTTCCATTTCCATGTTTTCTAGTTTGGGCACTTATCTTTTACGTCTACTAAACGGCAATATTCGATTCCCGTTCGATGATGAGATTTGTAAGGTTTTGTATGCCAAGTAAACAGGAGCCAATCATGCAATTTGGGTGGTTCTTTCAATCTTTCACTGGATACTCAACTCCCGGACTCTAGAATGAGGGGGTGGCAGTCTTTTTTTTTTCCTTGGACTCTCACTACCCTTGGATCAATCTCCATGTATGTATGTTACTTCTGTGCATGGATGCAGCATTTATGCATGTATGGCCAGGTTTCTATTAACTTGAGGAAAGAGTAAAAGACTTAAGTGTGTGTGTAATGCTCACCTGTGCACCTTTTTAGGTGAGAACTTGTGTGCAGCCATTGCACATATGCCGTGGGCACAAAATCCTAACAGTCCACGTAATGTGCATCCCCTGAAACCCCCGGGGCCCAACTTTTGGCTTGATCCAAAACTCTAGTGGGCCATGGCAAAGGGAAACAGCACCTCCTTTGATTTGGCTCTTCCTTTACCATGGCCAACTGGAGTTTTGGATCAGGCTAAAAATTTGGACCTTGTGGGTTTCATGGGATGTTGCATCGTGTGGACTGTTTAGATTTTGTGTCCATGACATTTTTGCAAAGGTGCGCATGAGTTCTCACCTAAAAAAGCATGCAGATTCCCCCCCCCCCCCCCCCACACACACACACACACAAAAACATGGATATATATATTGGTTAGATATCATGAGTTTTAACATGTATTTGTTAGACTTTGTACACTCATTAGATCATTATTAACATGAGTACATATATTCATTAGATTATATTAAGACCTTTTTTTTATGTTTAAGTTAATATAGATGGATGCGATAATTTCATGATAATGTATAAACATAGATATTTGGGTTAACCAGTGGCCAATGTTCATCGATTAAAGGCTTGATCAGCTTCTCAACTGGCATAGACTACTGCATAGCTATGCACAAGTGTCTCGCCTGCTAACCCAACTGGAAGACGCCCAGGCGTTTCAATGGAAGGTCTCAGGTTCGAGTGCTAAGGAGACACACTAACCCCACCAGTGGGTGGGTGCATCGTGTGACTAAACATGTGGGTGCGTTGCCCACCTAATAGGGTGGGTGCGTTGCATGACTAACGGAAAAAAAAAAAAAAAAAAGGTATGCACAATAGATGTATAATAGAAGTGATAAATATTATACATGAGATATACTTCAACCTTAATTCATAAGATGATTAGGATGAGATCTGACCCAGATTGGCATAATCATCTCCATTCCCTACCAGATTGTGCAAGCTAATGTATTGCACTAGAAATGGATCATTATTTGATCAAATGGTTCTTGAATGATGAATGCGTAGATGATGAACACTTGATCATTCATGATGTATGAATTGATCACATGTGTTGTGAGACCAATTACCTACAAGCAACAGATTTATTCCAATTCAATCGTTGTCCGAATATGTTAGTCTCATAGATAACTTTAGTGTCCTAATTACTCTATGCTATAACAAGGTTGCAATGATGTGATGTTACTTTAATGTATACTTTCAAGGTCATGTGCATACATTCGGCTAGGTCAAAAGCATGGTGAGAAAGGAGCCAAATCAATATCTAGTTAGTGAGGTGTGGCAAAGGAATATCATGATAGTTCATTAGTGATGATGCAAGTGAGACTTATTTAAGGTGTTAAATTAAATGAATGGTCGCATTTTATTATGAATGTTTTTTAAAAAAATATTTAAATATTATTATATTAATATTTTTAATGGATTTTAATTGATTAAGTTTGCAAAGATAAAATTTATTCAATCTTAAAAGTAAATGGTGTGCATCATGATCAGAGAATTGGAATTTATGCGCATAAGTATATAGAATAAAAAATGCTCGATTGAGTATGATCAGATCTAAGTATAAGAGAAGCAATTGGAAATTAGGATGAATATTTTTTTGGCCTACACAAATTTAGTGTGATCTTCTAGGAAGGATTGTAGCCTTAGAAATCTCACGCTAGATTTATTTGATAGAAGGGTGTAAATTTAATTCTCTTATTGGAAGAGATCATGATAATTGGGTACACCTCGTTAATACTATAATATAAGAGATATTAAAGTTTGTTTCTAATTAAAATTTCTCTAAAATTGAAGCATATAAATATAAGTGTAAGGTTTTAGTTTAAGATACACTTCTCTCTCTCTCTCTCTCTCTCTCTCTCTCTCTCTCTCTCAAGCCCTATTTATATATAGAGAAATCTTTCTATTTTAGAAACTCTATTATATCAAATCTAGAGATCCCATAATATGTATAATGTTATATTCTCTCTTATTAGTGATAATCAACATTTTTGGCGGGCTTTCTTTCGCCTCCATGCATGTCTCTATGCAATGAAAAATTATCATAATTATGTATTTGAGATAATTTTATTTCTGGAGATTTTAAAATGGCATATGATGTTTATGCTCTAGCATCAGGGATAGAGGTAGATATCATGAGTTTGCCCATGTATGTTTATGTAATTTTGGTGCTCCTTTAAGATATCTTATATTTTTTGCTTAGGGTTTATTATAACAAAATAAAGTTCATAGAGGAAAGACCTCTTACATAATCAATATGAGTCCTACACCTGTTCTTAGAAATAGCTGGTATTGAAACTAATGATATCTAACAATATACAAAATGATCTAGGCATGGTGGCGGTTTTGCTAATAAAGTTGGGGTTGTTAATGGGTTAGAATTGGGGGCAAAAAAAAAACAAAAATTTTCTTAGGTTCAATGGGAGACTTTTTTTAGTTTTAACATTAAGGTCATGGGTTCGAGTACCCATTGAGGGGGGGTGTGGGTTAAAAAAAGGGACTTAAAAAAAATAAAATTTTCAATTAAAGCAAATCCAGCAGGCTTGGCCCACCAATTCAAAAAATGGAGTTGAAGCCAAGCCAAACAAACCCATTAACAGCACCAAATAAAACATATGCTCATAATTGTAACTAGTTGTTTGTGTATTCCTAATATGCCAGTCATAAGTATATGACACTAAGAGGGGTAAAATGTGTCAAGTGAGATGGAGTGTCAGATAAGATGATGGAATGCATACCAAGAAGTGCCAACATCCATGCCAAGTATGTTATTCATTGCATTTCTAAGCTTGAGTTTCTAAGGAAGAAATGAAGAAGCTCAAAATTCAAAGATGCCCCGCAGATGAGAATGACATATCGATTTCATTTAGAACTACCTCATTCTTATTTCATGCCAGTGTGCTTATGTTAAGCCCTGATTGTTTCCTCAAGTACCACGGTAATATAGAGTAAAAATCTCAAAATTACTTCTTATAGATGATTGGATAAAACCTACTATCAAATCATGGTAGTCCATTTGTTAGAACTAGAAAATGCGACAAGGACATTTTCTCGGGTATTGTTGTTCTGGGGTTCTGAGTAATAGAAACATTCATAGACAATCATAAGCATTCACAAAAGGTACACAAGAAGAGATATCGCAAGGCGAATTTTATTCCAGAGATCCCGAGATCTTTTACATTCTAGGCCCTGAACTGGCACGAGCCTTTAATTACATCGAATGATCGATGACCCTTGATTAAAAGGCAAAAAGACTAGTTAGTGGGGACTATGGTCTTAGAGTTCGTGGTCGTAGAGACCTGTATTTGTTTTGTTATAGACTGAACCATCTTTGTATTAGTCAGATGTCTATGTCCCATGTTTTGATCGGAGATCCGGGCTGAAACTATCAAGGTTTATGACTGAGAAGGACGACTCTGGGTCCACGCCTGTCAATGTAGGGACAAGTGACCTCGGGAAGTCCATTCTATAGTTGTGTGTACCTATGTAGCCCAACTGACGGATACCGTTCAAATGGGTAGGGCATCGACTGTTGTGTTGTGGCAATTCATAGCAATTGGTTTGTGGAGGATTGAAACTCTTTGACATGGTTTATCGTGATAACCACAGTCCCGTTTGTCTAGCTTTTGACCCAAATCGGATCACATCTTTACAGTAGACATAAATGATGACATATTCGCATAGTTCTGGATGCTGGCGGCTCCTTTCCGAGAAGTCATTTCGTTCATCGCGTCGAATGGGGTCGAACCTCGAAGATGCATGATTTTACTCATTTAGAGTTTCCAGAACAACCATTTGACCGTTCCATTGCGTCCGGAATGCTCGAAATACCCAAACTAGGCTCAAGCGGACCTTGAAAACACTTAAAATTGAGTCCGGTGCACCTATAAACATGTTCTGCAATTGGCTGATTTTTTAGGTGTGTGGGACTTATTTTACGGGTGCGTGGGCATCAACGCACCTAAAAATTAAAGTAACGGATTTCTAATGAATTTAGGGGTGGGTGGGGCATTTTTCAGGTGCGTGGGAGTCCGATGCACTTGTTTGATTTATGTCGAATTAATGGACGCGTGGGACCGAATTTATGGACGCGTGGGTCATTTTTCGGATGCGTAGGAGTCCGATGCACTTGTTTGATTTATGCCGAATTAATGGACGCGTGGGACCGAATTTATGGACGCGTGGGCCATTTTTCGGGTGCGTGGGAGTCCGATGCACATGTTTGATTTATGCCGAATTAATGGATGCGTGGGACCGAATTTATGGGCGCGTCATTTTTCAGGTGCGTGAGAGTATTTTCAGGGTGCGTGCCCACACTTGGTGATTTTCAGGATTCAGACCTGCGGGGAAAAATGCTGGCAGTTGGAAGGGATTCCGGCGACCGGGAAGGGTTTCCGGCGATCGGAAAAGTATTCCGGCGAGGGTTTCCGGCGAGAATTTCGAATTCTTAGAGGGCAGCAGCTCTCTCTCTCTCTCTGGAATCTTCTTAAATGACTCGTGGGCGGGGTATTTATAGCCGAAGAAACCGAAAGTCGGCCAATGAGGGGCTGCCACGTGCCACGCACCCCTTAAATACCCTCTACGCACCTCAAAAATTGATGTGCGGGGTCTGACGCACCCAGAAACGATTTCTGAAAATATCTGATTTTTTGGGTGCGTGGGACTTATTTTACTGGTGCGTGGGACTCAACGCACCTATAAATTAAGTTTCTGATTTTTGTCGATTAAATGGATACGTGGGGCATTTTTTGAGTGCGTGGGACTCTGAAATGCCTCTGAATGGGAATCATAAAATGGGTCGAATTTAAGGGTGCGTGGACCCATTTTTTGGGGTGCGTGGGGCACCAAAACACCTTTAAATGGAAATCCTGAAACCTGTCGAATTTAAGAGTGCGTGGGGCATTTTTCGGGTGCGTGGGACCCCGAAATGCCTAAATGAAGTCCTGTTTTCAGTGATTTTTCGGGCGCGTGGGGTACCTGAATTTATGGGTGCGTGGACACGTAAATAGGAACTTCACTATTTGGGTTTTGAATTTTGGGGGGTTTGTGGGGCCCATTTGATTGTGAAATCACTTGCACTGTTCATCATAAATCATAAAGAAGTTATGGGTCCGATTCTAGACAGTTCTGATCACGGTGATCGGCGGGGCCCACTGGAGAATTGGCTAAGGAAATTTTGTATATTTCCGTTTTACGCGCACCGGAAGGCGTTCTGCATGATTCCTTCGGAGGTATATGGCTATTTTTCTTATTTTAAGGGCCCCTACCTTTTGGGACCCCAACACCATTAGAATTGCAACCAACTTTAATGGGCGGAGGTGCGTTGAGGTGACATAGTTTCATGGGCCCTACCATGATGTATGTGTTATATCCACACCGTTCATCCATCTTCTGAGATCATTTTAGGAAAATAGACAAAAAATGAGGCACATCCAAAGTAGAAATTGGCCACAACATAGAAAGCAACGAGATTGAATGCCTGCCATTGAAAACTTTCTACGACCCACAAAAGTGTTAAATGAAGCTGATGTTTGGGGTCATGCCCTAAATTAATAATGCAAAATGGATGGACAATGTGGATATTACACATATTAGGCAAGTTATATTTATATACATCTAATCACAGTGAGTACTTTACATGCATGTCAAAAACTAAAGTAACACGAGTGATATTGGTATTGCATATGGCTTTACTTTGGACTACCATGATAGTGATAATCATTACCCATTTACATTACATTACAATACCCATTTATATTACATTACAATACATTACTATGGTAGTCGTTAACATAAACATGGCCTTAGTGTCTTGGTACACATAAAAAAGTCATAGTTCAGAGAATGCTTAATTCCTTAGGTTCCCGACGAGTCTAGTAAATAGTATTATATTTAACTTTGATTTGAGTTAGTGAAAGTTCTTTAGTAATGCATTAAAAATCTTTGACAAGAGTGATTAAACTTGTGTAGAATATGTCATTGTACTTTTGTTACTTCTTCTATTAGCTTGCATTTCTTATATATTGGACATTTTGTGTCTTGAAGTCTAGGTTAAATTCTTATTATCCTAGGTGACGATGTGGCTTGGACCATTACATACATCATCTTAGACAATTTCATTGGAGCATGAGAGGTCCCTTTTAGGAAGTCTACTAAGAGGGTGACCTTTTTCAAAGCACACACCTACACTTGGGTTTGGGGGCAATGCCCCCGAAGCATGAGCTAAGGATATTTGTTATGTGAAAGCTATAGAGTTTTCATTTTTGAGTGAATATATATATATATATTTTTGAGTGAATATATATATATATATATATATATATATATATATATATATATATATATATATATATATATATATACTTTTCATGGGAACCAGTATTCAAAATATCAGTACCGCGTTACATATCACATCCTTGGGATATAGATATATATTGGTTACGGCACGGGATATATCATTTGTATCGGGTAATTTATCGCACTTTTTTTAGAAACATAGGGAAACATTAGGAAATGGTTGAATTTTTCAATGAAACTTCAGAGATTGTTAAAAAATACCTTAATACACACTTTTAAATCATATCATCTAAAAAAGAAGTGCATATAATAGGTTTCCTTTATATAGGGTTCTAAGCTATGCGTTGTCTAATTGAACTAATGCAACTATATTCAAATTGATTGCATAACATTTAGAGTGTATGTGATGATCATTTCATCAAACACTCCTAAATACTTCGAAATTAATCCTAATTGACAGTTGATTGAAGTAAAATTTTGAAAAAAAATATTTTAATAATTTTTAATTAAAAAATAATTTTTATTTTTTAAAGATTGACAAGGACTTAACAAATGAGTAAATCAGCCATCATACATGCTTGATTTCATGTTTGAAGTGTAACATTGCAAGCAATTTGGGAGAAATTGGGGAAATGTTGAATTTCCCTAATTTTCTCCAAATTGGACCACTACACTCAAATTTCGAAATTAGTGTCTATGATGATTATTTCATCAAATACTCCTAAATACTTTGAAATTAGTCTAGATTGAAAATTGGTTTAAGGAAAATATCGAAAAAAATATGAAAAACATGAAGAACCACTGGATATTGAAATCAAAGATACAACTCTAAAAATTTTCATACAAAACATGAAGAATCAATGGATTTGTAACAATTTAACATTAATTTAATATAACTTATAACAAAAAAAAAGAAGGATTAGAGTTTAAAAATTCTCCCCGAATCGAACATGTGGGATACAAGATATATCATAGGATATATCGGCCGATATCATCTATATTTAAAACATTAATGAGAATTTCCCATGAGGTCGAGATGCATTGGCCCCACCGTGATGTGTGTCGGACATCAACACCGCCGTGCATTTGAGGGGTCCCCTTTAGGTTTAGGATTATCCCAAAAAGTAATCGTATATGGAACTCAAGTGGGCCATACCATTTAAAACCATGTGAAGACATACTTAAAAACATCTAAAAGCACTTGGTGGGGCCCACTTGAGTTTTGTATGCAACTGAAACTTGATCTGACCCCTCACCCAATTAGGACACACAAAATGTATACACTTGTGAACCGCATCTCAATGAGCCCCATAAACGATCATAAAGGTTTTAATAGGCGGATTACCCCTCTCAACTATTGTTTGTGGTGTGTGTCAGTGCACTTTTCTGTGACATACTAGTGCACCTTATTTGTTAATTACTTAGGTCAGTAAGTCTAGTGTCGATTGAGCTTAATCAAGACGAAGAACGAAGACTCAATCGGACTTGCTGCATGAAGGAAGAAGAAATGCCTTGGTGAGCCTTAATCTTGAACCTAACCAAAACTATAACCTCTAGATGACCGTGACCATTAGGCATATCCTTAGTCATCTTAGATTGGCCTTAGGTGTCCCAAAAGATCACTTAAAAGATGATCAAGAGGTTGCATGATCTACTGCAAAACACCAATGATAAAACAACAGAAATCATGCCAAGAATCATCGGCAGATGGCCAATTTGGGACAACAATCAAATTGAAAATTATGTGTCTTTGGGCCTTAATTTGATCGGTCATCCGATCGGTTGGCGACTGATCTAAATGAGACAGTAAGGTTTTTAGTCCCAGGCCTGTAATTTGACTGGTTCAGGACACCAGTCCTACCGGTTGTTAAGGGGTATGACCGGTCGGAATAGAGCTGTTTTTTGCTCGTTTTAGATCCGTTGTGAATTCTTTTATAAAAGGACATGGCTCGATTTTTGGGGTAAGCAGAGTGATTTTGAGAGGATTGAAGCCACCATTATTGGAGACCATTAGTGGCAAATCCTACCCCTAGTAAGGTATCTTCCTTGTGATTTAACATAAGAATTGAGCATTCCAAGCTCATGAAGAAGATAACCTTCACCCTCTTTTGATCTCTAGAGTTTAGATCAAAGTTGATAGTTATATTTCTATCCAAAGCTCTATGATGAGATCCTTGTAGCTGAGATACTCTAGGCAACCCATTCCCATTAGTTGTAGAGATCTCAAACCTACCCTCCTATCACCTTGGGCATATCAAAGGTATCATATGCAAGGTGATTGATCAAGTGTAGCTGAGGCATTGGCAGCACAACGACAACACAATCGTGAGAGTAAAGGGGAGCTAATTGAATCATAGGAGAGCAGAAATCAAGTAACCCGAAGTGATGCTGAGCAATTGGCTCATCCAACAAGTAAGGTTGTCAATTTGTTGAGAGTCCATCCACACTTTTTCCTGTGGGAATTGAGTGTAGAGTTTGTTTGTCAAACTCGATCTAGGGTCGTTTGCCGATCCTTGGCTTGTTAGTTGAGCCTAAAACTCTAGCGACGTTGGTCTTTCCTTAGCACGTTAGTCGGGGCTAAAAATTAAGGGAATTTAATGCTCACTGGCTCGTTTGTCGGGCCTAAACAAAGTCTCCAAGGGGGAGCCTCCGACACGGGAGTGAATGTGCGTCGAGTTAAGAGTTAGCCTTGTCCAAAACTCCGTTATGATTGAGAGGTGAACCGGTAAAACTTCTGTGTTAAGATTAAGAGGTGAACCTCATTTAAAACCTCCGTATAGTGAATGTCGGTGTACTCAATGGGGTTGAGTACTTGAACCGGGAGTGGAGTAGACCCAAAGTCGAACCACTATACATACTTGTGTTTTTGATTGATTTGAGCACATTGTTATCTTAGCATTATATGTTTAATTGTTTAATTATGAATACTTGATAAGAATGTATGCTAGGCACTAGATAGTCACATTTACACACAAGATGTACTTTCACTAAGTAGTGTAGACTTGAGCTCATTGATCCATTCTCATAGTCTACATAGGGTGCATAGCTAGATTAAGATCTTGATTTGTTTAATCATTTGATTATCTATACATTCTTAGACTATGTAGCTTATTGCTTAAACCATATGTTAGTCTTGTGATTGGACATACTTAGGCTTGGAAGCCGAAGTGTTAATTCTTTACTTAGTGTAAATTGTTAAATTACATAAGTAAGTAAAAAGATTTTAGAAAATCCTAATCACCCCCTCTAGGACTTAGTCATAATACTAGTTGCTCCCTAAGCTTCCACACTAATACGCCTTTAATCCAAAAGATGTAATTTCATTGATATATATATATATATATATATATATATATATATATATATAGGGAAAAGGTTCTATGCGCCCCATGAGGTCGAATTGTGTGAGCCCCAATGTGACGTGCATCTGACATCCACACCATGCATTTGGTGGGTCCCCTGTTGGTTGTGGGATATCCCAAAATCAGCTGTATTCGAAACTCAAGTGGGCCATACCAACTGAAACAGTGTTAAATCATGCCTACAACATCTAAAAGTACTTGTTGGGGCCCACCTGAGTTTTTGACACGGTTAAAACTTTATGTAACCTCTTGTTTAAGTGGGACACACATAATGGATGGGCTGGATTTCTCAACCACATCTCAATTGACCCTATAAATGGTCATAAAGTTTTCAATGGGTGAATATCCACTCTTAATTGTTGTATATGGTGCATGTTGCCCTCCCAAGTCATGGATTAGCCTGAGTTTTATGCCCATGGTCCACCACGGAATGGTGCAACTGATTGATGGTGTGGATGCCCATCACACATCAGAGGGGGTGTCCACACAACTCGCCCTTATATTTCTTTGTGATGACAACCTCTTTAATTGTCTTCTCCGTGAACATGGTCACTTCAGTTGCAAATCACAAATCATTATCCGTCCTAGCTTTAGGGGTAAGTTTGGATGGTTTACAGATAATTTACAAGTGGTGCCTGGATAGAAAATTTCATGCACAGTCACTTATAGCATTTTAGTGCATTTGAAATCTTAAGAAAAAGGAAGTGATTTCACTTACCTATAACTCACATCTAAAACTCAGCTTTTAGACGTAACTTGTTTACAACTTAAAATCTTGTAAGCATCCAAATGAGTCCTTATTTCTTTTGCAGTTTAGCACAGCATACTGCAACCTCCAGAACTTGAGAGTTGAGGTCCAAAGTTGTCATTCCATGCATGCCATGCCTAGTTAACCTACCTGCTGCAGCGTGCTCTTACATCACTCACAACCTTGGGCGTCTTCTCTAGTCATCGCAGCATGCTTGTCATATCTTAAGATGGTCAAACCATGTGTTTTCCATTCCACGTGTAGGCGGTGTATGATTTTCAGTGATTCACACGAAAGTACAATTATCTACTAGTTTGAGCATGACAACTCTGACTTTTGATTAGCCCAAAAACTCAAGTCTCACATGGAAAATGCTTGACGTCGTATATTTCTAAGGATTGCTACTGAGGTGAGATATCTAGTTGTTGAAGGATCTAAATACTATTCAAGCTTTTCAATTCATCATCTACAAAGATCTGAAAGTTACATTTTTATTATTACTTAGGGATTTACCTCAATGGGTCCATTGAAAAAAATATATATATATTTTTTTTCACTGGAACATTTGATCCATTCTTCATATCTCAACTATAATCTTATCTTCAAATCATCCTCTTCTATTGAAGAACATTTCTTACTTAGAAATTTCTTTCTTGATCATTTGTAGGTGGGGTGAGTCTAATACTGGACCACTTGTCGACTTGTACTACAAATATCGGATTCGAGATCATGTAAGGTAACACTTCTCAGGTGGGCCACTACCCATCTGTTATGCTCCGGCCCACCGAAGGTGTGAAAATGGCATGATTTTTTGAAAACTTCTGCACCTTGGACCAATGGCCTACCAGAGTTGAATCAAGAAATTATGAGGCAGAAGATCGAAGCATTATTTCAAACAAGATTAATGGAAGCTTAGATTTCACACATGGCAAAAAATGGGGCCATTTCCACACCTTGGACTAATGGCCCACCAGAGTCAAATGGCTTGATTTTTTAGGCAGAAGATTTAAGCATCATTTCCAACACACTGTATTCCATATTGGCATGTGTGGCTTCGTGCGGATGGAAGTGTGTGAAATTACTTAAAATTAAATAAAATAGAACCATTTGTTTCTTGACCCTACAAAATAGGTAGGGTGTATAATCTAGTAGTACTAGACTAGCCGTAGACTTGTTATACTACATAAAATATGGGATTTGGGATCAGATTAGGTAGATGGTCCACATCGGGTTATATCTTTTATCTCTATCACAAGAAAACAACCTTATCATTGGTTAATTTAGGGCGGCTAATCTTCATATTTTCTTCTATAATATAGTTGATTAGGTCTTATATTGCATGGTCCCACAGAAACAAGCAATACCATAATTTTAATGGATGGGTGGCAACCTATATGCATTTTGTGACCATACATCATCATCAAGATGACATAACATTGATAGTGTCCTCATTCAAGAGTGTGAGTGGATCTTGTACTTGGAAGATTTTGTTTGCATCATCATCTGATTAGAATTCATGTGCATGGATTATGATATTGTAATTTGTCATCAGCGATGCGATTACGGGATGCAAACGGCAAATTACGGATGGATTCGAAGAAATGCTGAAGAAAATTGATTGAGAGTGACTTGCCATTTAAATAGTTTTGATATGTGGATGTTGAATACTAAACATGGCTCATATGAATCTGCATAATTACATCAGTGAGATTCAGGTGAGCCATGTGTGGGCCTCAAGGCATTAAATAATTTCATGCATGTGTGGTGCAAGTGCTTGGATGGTCGTTGAAGTTCCGTTTGCCAACTATAACTGTCTTTGATCAGAGAGAGAGAGAGAGAGAGAGAGAGAGAGAATTTTGCTTCACTAGAAAAAAACTACTTTTATCTAGAGGAGTTATTTGATACTCTGGCTACATACGGTTAGGGCTGTCAACGGATCGTATTTGGAGCGATCAGGGCTGATCCGAATTCGACTCAGTTTGTAATATGGATGATTCGACTCTGACCCGAAATCCGATGGATCTCTAAATATTTGATCCGAAACCCGACCCAATTGATCAGATTCAGCCGATCTGACTCCGATCCAACCTGATCCGAATACATGTGGATACCATTCAATAGGTTGGATGGTAAATATTGTGGTCCACTTAAGATAAAATACATGTGGTTTTTTATTATATGTATTTATATATAATATATATAATATTATTTAATTCATTTTAAATTCGGATCGGATCTTAAACGGAGCGGATCCAAGGTAATCTACATTTGACCCAAAATTTTAACGGATCTGATTAACAAGATCCGGATCCGACCCATTGATCTGGATCGTTGATCCGAATTCGATAAAATCAGAGCAGATCCCGAGTGGATCCGGATGAAGATCCGGTCCATTGACAGCCCTACATACGGTCGATGGGCAGGCATTCTAAAATTGTACCGGTGACATAAATTAACTCAAAATAATATTGTGTGGGGATTAAATTCCACCTGTTGAAAACTTCTTGGAGGCCATAAAAGTTTTGGATCAGGATAATATTTGTGTTTTCCCTTCATCCAGGTCTGTGTGACCTTATGAACAAGTTAGGATGACAAATAAACATTACTGTAGACCCTAGGAAGGTTTCAACGGTGGAAGTCATTATCCCCATTGTATTTGTGGTGTGGTCCAGTTCAGCTTTTGATATGCTTCAATTTTAGGTTCATACCCTAAAATGAGCTGGAAAAATGGATGGACAGCACGGATAAAACACATACATCATGGTAGGCCCCACAGAGTCCTCACACCACGTAGCTACGTGGTGCTGCGTTCACCACGCAATCCGCATCCATTTATGAGTGCCCGCGCTTCAAGCATCACACCCTACCAGAGCATCAAATTACTCCTATTGGAAACTATTGGAGATTAAAGGATGCTTCTTGCAAGCATTCCACGAGTTCCAATGTGGCACGGACGTGTAAGATGGGGAGTTTTCATAGGGTGGGCCCACGTGGAATGTGCCCTTTGCAAAAGTTGGGTGATTCCACTCTTCGGTGGAAGATGGACGAGACGGACTATTAATAAGGCATTACCAACGGTCCACATTCAATGTAAAAGTGTGGGCCATCCATTGAGTATGCCATCCTGCTGATTCTTTGGGTAGAGAACATCAACTAGAAATAAAAGGGCCCCACGTACTTGTATAAGTTAATATCTATTTTAGATTGGATTTGGACTACAGGTGTATGTTGAGTGGCAATGAAGAATGGAAGGCCAATCACATCAAGGGCTGTTAACAGGGCCGGTGGCCCACCGGATTTTGATTCCCAGCCCATATTATTAGGCTTGGACCTTAAATATATGAGTTGGAACCATTGGGCCTGCCCATCAAGCCCAAGGGCTTATTTATACCTTATGGGTGGGCCTGGTCCTCAATTAGAAGGCCTAATAATTACATGGCTCAGATGGACATGACACTACAACAATTTTGGCTTTTACCAAGGAAACGTTTCCTGGGTAAAAGTTACAATTCCCTGGGTAAAAGTCATTACCGACCAAACTATTCATTGCTGGTTTCGTCGAGTTATCACCCTCGAAAAACATGAGTTTTACCAACGAAAATTTTCGTTGGTAAGTCTAGAATTTCGTGGATGCAAGTTTAATTCGTCGGTAATCATGAACGTTTTTTGCAAGGAATAAGACTATTACCGAGGAAAATGTTTCTTGGTAAATGTAATAGGAATCGCCAAGTATCCGCTTTCCTTGGAAAAGATGGTAGAATTATCGACGAAACCAGAATTAGCGACGAAATAGTTCCTTGGAAAAGGTAGAATTAATCCAATTACCGACAACTAGTACCTCGGAAAAATTACCTAATTACCTGTTTATACATACAGCTCACACCCACCTAAAAGCATCCAATCATATACCAATCAAAATGTCGATCCCACAAGTACATACAACAAATACAAAAAAAAAAATCCATCAGCACAAACATCCCCGCTATCACCAACAATCTGCAAAATAAAACAAGATACAATATTAGTAATTAATACCATTTACAATGATAACCTGAATTGAAGATATTAAAAAAAGTTGCCTTTAAATTGCTACCATTATCGATAACCACAATATATATACAAGTCAAAATGAGCACAACCATCCATAAAACATTCCCACAATCATGTATCAAATTGATGTCCTGAGCAGAGAGGTGATCAATCATTAATAAAATATATAGATATGTATATCTAAGCATTTGTTTATAAACATAGGACCATTGATTATTTTTCTTTTTTTACCACAACATCAGTTATCAAATTGATGTCCTGAGCAGTTTAGAGGTGATCAATCATTAATAAAATATATAGATATGTATATCTAAGCATTTGTCTATAAACATAGGACCTAACT
>PVNU02003140.1:0-78824 GCA_003013855.2 Liriodendron chinense
TTTTGTTTGCCATCCAACTTTCATAAACACAAATATTATGTTGATGGAAGAGGGAAAAAAAATATATATGCTGAAAGGGGGCCTGGGTCTGGAACCGTCGGCTACAGACATTTGTAGTTTCCCAAGTCAAGTAGGGGCCACGGTCGTGGACCCCAACATGATGTCTATATTATATCCATGCCGTCCATCTCTCCTTTTACCCAATAAGAGACTTGGGGTTGAAAAATCAACTCGAAAGAAAACTCAAGTGGACCACAGTGTATTAAACAGTGGAAAGTGAATGTCGTAATTAGGAATTCGTGTGGGCCACAGAAGTGTTATTTCGTGCAGATTTTTTGTTTCACTCCTCACATGAGGACTAGCCTTTTAACCAATGGCTCAGATCATCGTCGTACCCATTTAAAAAAAAAAATTGTTCTCGTTTCTAGCGTTGTAAGCCTGAGTGCAGTTTACAGGATGGAAACCGTCCTCATTCGAGGCCATGGGGTCGTGGACTCCACAGTGAAGTATTTGTTATATCCACCCCGTCTGGTTGGTTTGGAAGGCCACTTTTGGCCTGGGGTGAAATTTCATGTCAGATCTAAAGTGGGTGTGGCCGGTATCGTGAGAAAATAGTGGTGGTCCAATGATAATTTTCTAGGATTATTATGGGTCCCACAGAATTCGGATTGGACCAAAATTTCTTCCCATGGTTCACCAGAGGGGTGGTAACCTTATTACATGTTCAGATTCTTGTAGTGGGACCCACGTTGAAAAAAAATTATATACATATAATATAATAATAATATATACCCACGTTAATACCATCCAGTTCCTCTTCTTTTGGGCCTAGTGCGTGAGTCCCACTTTAATGTTGGTGTTAGATCAATATCGCCTTTTAGATAAGTTAGCCAACTAAGGGCCCAACTCCAAAAGGCAATGGGGATTTACAGATTAAGTTGTCCACTCTTGACTGGATCTCGGCCCACCTGCATATTCGGGTTTTACGACCGTTTTATGTTTGGATTGAGGACCACTTACATCCCAAATCGTGGCCCATCTGCTACTCAAATTAAGCCCGTAAGTCTCTTACAGCCCAAAGCGTGGCCCATCTGCTACTCAAATCAAGCTCCGTTTTATAAATTAATAACCTGTGGCCCCAAGAAGTTTTCAATAGTGAAAGTTCAATTCCTACTGGTTCCTTAGCTATGGTCCACTTCGTCTTTGGATATGCTTAAGTTTTGGGCTCATTCCATAAAATGCACTGCTAAAAATATAGATGGACGACGTGGATTTAGACACATACATCACGTTTAGGCCCCCAGAAAGTTTATTCAGTATGCTTAGCTTGGTAGGTGTTATCCGGGTAACTAAAGCTGCGACATTTTGGGTTACAAATAAAGGTGCCCATTATAATGCCATTATCCAAAACTTTTGTGGCCCATTAATGTTCAACCACCATTGTTTCTTAAGGTATGGTCCACCTAAGATTTGTATCTTCTTCTTTTGTCCCCTGCCCTACAATGATCTGGAAAAACAGATGAACTACTTGGATATAAAATGCATACATCACAGTGCGTCCTACTTCGTGTTGACCGATCGTTTGATTGGGAGGTTGATCAAGCGATCATAAGTGATATGCATTGTTCAATACTCGATCGGAGACTTGTTAAAGTGATCTACTGTGGTTTCCACCGTTCGACCGATAATTGGAGGTTGAACGAATGGTCGATAGCACTTCGCGTCGTCCGATCGTTGATTGAGAGGTTGATCGGGGCAATTGCCGGTGATGTGTACCGTTCGATCGTCAATCGGGGACTTGATGAAGTGATGTACGATATATGATGGTTTCCACCATTTGATAAAGGATTGGAGGTTGATCGGATGATCAACAGCACTTTATGTCATCTGATCATCGATCGAGGGTCGATCGGGCGATGCCGGTAATGTGCACCATTCTGGCGATCAGGGGCTAACGACACGATCTACGTGGCCTACCATTCGATCGTCAATTGGAGGTTGATCGGATAGTCGACAACACTTTGCGTCATCCGATTGTTGATTGGAAGGCCCCAAAAAAGTTACACACACACACACAGAGAGAGAGAGAGAGAGAGAGGGAGAGAGAGAGAGAGAGAGAGAGAGATGGGAGCGGATAAGTTGTTACCCTAGTAACAACTTAGTGGGTGTTACCCCCACCATGGGCCCACCTTGATGATCTATTGGATATCCACACCGTCCATCCATTTTTAAGACTCATTTTAAGATGTGTATTAAAAAATTAAGCATATCCAATGATTTTTTCTTTAGACGTGTTGACCAATTAGGGAGATTTTTGCATTTGGGAGTCCATTAAATGTGGGCCCAATGTGTTGACCAATTAGGGAGATCTTTGCATTTGGGAGTCATTAAATGTGAGCCCAGTAGACGTTAGGGCACCCTGGATCGAACTGTTAATACCGATACGTGAGGGGTTTTTGGGGCCCATGATTGAGTAGGTCCTCCACAGGTTATAGCATGGATGCGTCAAGCAGTCCCTCCATGAACTCAGTCTCTCCTTGTTTATGTTGAAGCTGGTGGACGCTTTGATCAACGAACGAGGATCCTCTGAATAGAGATGCGCCCTATCTTCAACGCTCATCTCATAGAACTCCTTCCCCACGTAATAAATTGCTTTCATGATCTCTCTTGGAACCCCATGATTTATCATCTGATAATAGAGAAAATGAAGAAATCAATAAGATGGGGCCCACGGGCCAATGATCCAGGCCATTGATTAGCTGGGTCCTTCCATGGACAGATCATGCCTCAAATAGACAGTCTAGATCTGAGAATACAAAAAGGGTCGATATTCAAATGAAAAGAAATCCAAGTTGGTGGCTGAGATCTTCCAACCTGTGTCGTTATCTAGACCGTTGTTACTAAAGCACCCTTTTTATGGATGGTAAGCATCTCTTGCCAATGATCTTTTCCATGCAGACCATCCACGGTGCCGTCTATATGAACGGTCTAGATCCCCTCATGGTGGGGCAGAAGAGGAGCTTACGACGGCTCCAGCCTTCCCAGAATTCACATCTTTCTACCTATACAAAAAATGATATAATCCTTGCATGCCAAGAATCGTAAAAGTGGGGCCCATGGTTCAGCTATCGAGACCATCGATCTGATGGGCTCTACAATGGATGGACCATGCCCAAGAAATCTACTACATCAAACAGTCCACGTGTACAAAACGTCTCAAGCTTTTAAGCTGAAAGAAACCATAGTCCTCAAAATGCCTTCGCAATTTTTGCAACGGTGGTAGACCTTGAAGGGCCATCAAGGATGCTCAAGTCTATGAGAGTGATCACAGAAGGAGATTGGAGATTAGATGATCTCGGCCGTTCTTTAATGGGAAAGATGTAGTACTCGGTGACTGAGTGCGAGTTTTTCTACCGTTGATTAGGCTCACAACGTGATGGATGGTTAGAAAAAATGCTTATGCGGCCATGGTGCCGAATGGGCCATTCAGGCAATGTAAATGCCAGGTCCCACCGTGAAAATCACCTCACAAAAGAATCAGCTGGTACACTGATCGCCAGGATGGCCACTGATCTGGTCCTCTTGAATCGATTACAGGCATGGCCCACCAGAATGAGTGGATCAGCATGACTTTTGAGCGTCTTTTATGATGGGGCCTGATGGAACTTTAGGTAGAATAAGCCCACGACTCCCCCAAGAAATTCAACAAACCCAAAATCGCTTTTGCAGTTAGAATTATAACCATCCCCTGTTTCATAATTCTCAAAGCAATGCTACGGTGCACAAGTTTGAGAAATATGAGCCATTCATCCAATGGAGCCTATTGTGACTAAAAAAAAAGAGGTTTGTCCAAACCACATGTGGGCCATAGGTATCCTTTGAATTCTTTTCTCGTGCCAGTGTGGCCGACCTGAAAAGTGGACCAGCTTGATTTTGCACCCTTGATTCTGCTCCCTGGAATGCTCAATAAATAGCCCAGATTCACACATCCGAATCAATGGAACTTGTGCAAGGAGCCCGCTTACCCATCTAAGTGGCGAGAGCCCTGTACCAACGCCTGGATTAGTAAGCCCCAAGCAAGCAGCACTGTCGATCTCTGCCTCTACAACGGATATTCTTGTTGCATTTGAATCTCAAACCCTTCATCAACTCCACCATCCAACATCTCCATCCAAATGAGACTGCATTGAATTGGAAAGATGGACCACCTGTCCAGCAATGAGAATCCATTAGCAACTCTAATAAACTGGAACTAAAACTCAACCACCCTTTAACTGGTTTTTACATAGTTCAAAAATGACTCAACTTGATGTCGAGCCAGGTCAGATTGGGTCAACTTGAAGACTCGATCAAGTCTTTAAGTGGCTCAACTTGAGATTTAATAATATTATTGAAAATAATAGAGACAATAATAAATATTCTCAATTTACCAAATGATGCAAAAAAGCATATGGAAACAATGGAGTCATCTGTATTGCAGTGGTTTGATAGCATGGTTCTTTTATAGAGGTCTGGTGTTCAAATCTCTCCCTCTATTTTTTTTATAAAAACCATTGATACTTTGACCGTTGGGTGAGCAACTCGGCGGAACCATTGCAAGTGGTTTCGAATCTGAGTTCATTCATGAGTTGACTTGAGTAGTCTTTCAAAAAGTCACCCAAGTCACATCCAGATTCAAGTTTCTCCCTGACTCCATTCGAAGTCTCACTTAGCCAAGTTCACTCGGTCAAGTTTCAAGTCAAGTCAGCAAGTTTTAGAACTATGGTTTTGATGCATAGACACAATGAAATAGTTTAGCATGCTTGGTGTTTGGGGTAGCAGATGCAACAGACGCAATATTAAGTGGGCTAGAAATCCCTGCTCTTTTGCATGAAAATCAGATAAAAACGAGAAGGTTTTCGATTTGGCAATAGTGCATCTTTTCAACCTTGCAAACTGGAAACACCCAAACATGCCCATAAACTAGAGTTGTGATATCATTTGAGCATATTTCAAGCAAAAGAAATGTGGAAGAAAAACAGAGAAGTTTAGTAATGCTTACCACCCAAATGGAATGCACGGAGGCTTTTCTCATCCCATCCATCTTCATTGATCTTCAGCAGATGACCTTCCACTGTCCATCTCCTTTTCTCATCCCATCCATCTTCATTGATCTTCGGCAGATGACCTTCCACTGTCCATCTCCGTCGATCGTTAATTGGTGTTTTGTTTGTCGTGAAAATGTTATTCATTCAAATAGCAGCACTGGCAAGCATAGCTCTATAATGCCCAACCTCTACATCCCTCTCCACGGGGATGTTCCACATACGTCAGATGTAATCCACACATCAGGTGGACTGATCCACAGTGTCAATGTCCTGAACCAAAAATAAGGCTGGCCCACTCACTAGGGGAACTGCACAGGGACAAAAGGATGGCCTCAAAGTAACTCTACAACAGTCGACATTTGACGTATGTGTGGTGCAGGCCAGGAGTGCAGCAGCCTCAATTCCAAGCCAGGACATCTACAAGATGAGGCCCAACTGAGCCAAAGCTTCAATGGGGCACATGTGCCTTATGTCTGCCATGTGTCACTGCATGTAGGGTGGCCTGTCTGCGGGATTAGCAAACCATATGACTCACATACACAATGCATTTGGATGTTCAATCAGATTCAATTGCAATATTATTCAATTCAATTAAGTAGGGTAGGCCCAATCCAAATAATAAGAGATTAGCCCCAGTACTGCAACTACTATTGTTCAAATACAACACGAAATGGACAGAATGCAAGTTTAGGGTTCGGTTACCATCACCATTGAAAATGGTCCCACCCCCACTTGGAATTGAATGAACAGCAATTGGGTACAACTGAGCATCCAAACACGCCCATAAGCATTAGTCAGAATCAATTTCATCCAAATGCGGATTAACCTTTAGAATCGACATAGACGATCTAATTAACATTGATTTGTCCATCATAACATTGATAAACAAAGGACTTGAGGCCTCATAGTCAGAAGTCTCGAATGCAGCTTTCTTCTTAAAACACAAATCTATCATGGTTACACCAATCGCAGAACAGAGTCCTCCTTGAATCGAATTGATTCTCCATCATTCAGATCATCAACTGCAATCTCACAATCTAAACCCTTGATATGGTGGCTTAAAAACTGTCAAATCCAATATTAGATTGCTCGCCTCCAAGATCAAAAGGAGGGGCAAGATCAAAGGGAGGGGCAATATCTGGAATCGCCAGTTCATGATTGTGTGTCTTCTCGAATCTCGTAACAGCCCATCTGTCCATGCCTCTCTTCTTCACTATAAGCATTGCCTTGCACCCTCCCCTAGTGGTGGGCCGGCCTCGCCCTGCTGCTGAAGTTCCATCCTTTCCATCTACGTTTTTCTTATGATGAAAACCCTCTCTCGAACATACAAATTGCCAAGAAATGCATTCCTTGTCACGTTTCGAGCGTTCATTACGGCCCACACGGATGCTAAATCCTGACCGCGCGGCGTATTCTTTATAGCATATCTTAGCAGCATCCTTAGACTCAAACTGCATACCCACAACAGGCTCAACCCTCACCGCTTCTTCGGACCGAATCACCTCATTTTGACGTGCCAAAGAATCCAAAGTGATCAACAAGGGTTTTCTTGAGGTATTAGATGCGCGCCTTCGCTGACGAAGGAGAGACGCTTTACGTGGGTCCACTAGTTCATGATTATGCTCCTTTTCAAATCTTGTAATGACCCATTTGTCAGGGCCTCTCTTCTTTAACAAAAGCATTGCCTTGCACCCTTCCCTCGTGTGCGCCGGAATCGGCAAAACTCTGTCTGTCCGTTCAATGTATTTCTTATGACGGAAGCCCTCTTTGGAACATACAAACTGCTGCGAGATGCATTCTTTGTCTTTCTTCGAGCGTTCATTACGGCCGACGCGGATTCTGAAGCCAGCACGCCTAGCATATTCATTATACCATGCCTTTCCCGCCTCCCTAGATTCAAATTGCATACCCACACGAGGTTCCAAGGGATCTCTATATACAACCAACTCTTTACAGACCGAACTTAGCTCTGTTTCATTGGACTCGCCCCCACGAGATCCAAAGTCCACTTCAGTCGCTGCCATGCAGCATTCTGTAGGATCATCTTTTAAATCATTTCTCACCATTTCAATAGCCTCAACCCCATCAGGCTCAAGATCCACTACCATGCAATGATCAGCAAGATCATGTTTCAAACAATTTCCCACAAGTTCATCAGCATCAGCATAAAAAGGTTTGAGGTCCACTCCCATCCAATGATCCATGGGATCATCTTTTGGAACCATAGAAGGTTCCAACGACGTGACACTTTGATATGCGCTTCCCATGTCCAGTGTCATCCAACGTTCCAAGGCGTCATCTTTCGGCACCATAGAAGCGTCCATCGATGTGTTATATGTGCTTCCCATGTGGCATACAGTTCAAAATAACCTGCAAAACATCACAAATACAAGAAAAGAGCTACCCAATTACCCACTGCATGCATAGGTGAACAACGGAGTATGAAAAAAAAAACGATAGACACACTAGAGACAATCACTCCTTGATAAGCTTGCTAGTTCTGAAACTGTCACACGCTAAGATGTGCAAGATCGAAGTGTCCATTAGCTGAGCCCCATTGTGTATATGCCCTGCTCAAGAAAAATGTGGTCCACTCATCATGAGGGCCACAAATGTACATTGAATCTGGATCACTGGCCAACTCATACTTTTAACCATCCAATTTTCTATCAGTGGCGCACCAGATTCTAGGCCAGCACATATGCATGATTGAGCCCATCTAGGCCTACTTAGAGGATCAAAACACAAATTTTGTGTGGGATTCAATGAACTAAATCTGATTGGACCATTTTGGAAAATATCAGAAGATGGGATAAACCATCACTTTTTTCTTTCTTTTTTTGTATTTACATGTGAGGGCCCATGCTTGATTTGTGTTAGATTAGGGACTATTTGGTCGACTTTCAGCAGGCCAAACTAACACTGCCCTTAGACAACATTCCTACCAAAGAATGGCCTGTTACACCATCAAATATGTGTTTGAAAAAAAAAAGAAAGAAAGAAAGAAAGAAAGAAAGAAAAAAAGAAGAAGAAGAAGAAGAAAGAAAAAAAGAAAGAATACACATTTGCTATCCTCACATTTTTTAGAATTTAACCAATGGTTTTTTTTCTGAGCAAAAAGTCGGCCATTAGAGGGCTGTATCAGCCGATATGGCTACAGCTACCGTTAGGTGGTGCCTTGGTTTGGACGGCCCTCGAATTGCAAGTTAGAAGCAATTCGACTAAATACTATCTAGCCTAAATGGTATTTGAAATTTTATGTTTTTTGGATGGTGCAATAACATTTAAGGCCTCTTAAAATGCTATTTGCTGAGTTCTATTTCAAGTAGAGACTAGACCTGCAATTTGAGAAGTGGCAAGATTCTCATGTGGTTGACTAATTATAACCCTCCAAAGAAAGTTTTCTTTTGAGGTGTAGGTGACCAAACATGAGGTTAAATAGCACACAATTGCCATTTGCTCCCTTTTCCAATCGGCACCATAAGTACCTTTCTTCTAACAGGGTATAGACATGGTCATGGCTTATGGAGAAAAAGAACAAGGAAAATGTTGGAATGATCAATATCAGAAACTGTTAAAACCGTTGTAACCCTACTCAGAGTGTGTACTTGCATGCAAGTACTGGTGTGTCACAATTGTTTTCTATTTTGTTATAAAGCACCAGTATTCTAAGCAATGTTTTAATCAATTTCCCCAAGACAACTAATGTAACGAAAAATGTTATATTGATAGCTAAAATGTTATAACAGCTAGATATAACTTTAAATGACAAGATAATAGGTGTTCTGGGCACATTTTATGTTCCTTTTTTTTTCTCTTGGTGAGGGTAATAATGGCTGATTGTCACATAACAATACTGCTTCACAGCCGTTATTTCCCCAACCCCACAAAAAATGCTATCTACTACATGGGATCTCTAATAAAGATCCAATTCTCCAGCAAGAGAATGCTAATTGTTTGGGACTTCAAAGCTTTGTCCAGCTGGAAGCTTCCACCCCTAGAACTCCAAGTCCAGGAGGTCATTCCTGAACACTAGGCCATCCATCTCTGCGAATCCCGATGCTTTGATGGGTCCATTGTAGAGTGTCCCCGGCCTCCTGTGGGTTCACCTTGATAAGTTTGTGCGGGTGTGCAATTTCAGATTGGTTTCTTTGGTTAGACTCGATTGATGCTCTGACTCTGGTGGAAATGTTCATCAGATAAGAATCACGCAAGGAATCTCTCTCTCTCATTTGCACGCTCAAGTGAGAAATGAGGCTGACAGGGTGACCCTTCAGCACTCTAGAGGCATTTATGAGAGGCCGCATTGCCAATTGCTACCCCCCATGTGTCACCCAGTAATAGGGCTCTCAATGGGTTGGATCTAGATCGGATCCAGTTGGATCCGGCTCCTAGTCCGAAAATCTGTAGTCGGATTCGGATTGGATTCAAATCCAACTCGGATTCAAAAGGTGATATTCATATCCGATCCACTTATAAATAGCCAGATCCATTTCCGATCCAAAACTCCATATAGCCATCAGATTCAGGTCAGATCTAGGTCCAAATCCACCACATCACAAATCTAAAAAATTAGCCCAATTCAAAATTTTTGTGGCCCCACGAATGTTACAACTGTAGACGTTCAATCCTCATGTTTTCAACCCACTTGAGTCTTGGATCCGGCTATTTTTTGTCACACGTCCTAAAATGAGCTCACAAAACGCATGGCCGGCGTGGATTTCTCACAAACATCATGGTGGGCCCGCCAAAGTTCCCAGCGCAAGAACTTCCTCTCTCTCTCTCAAAGGAAATCCACGTTGCCTGCGGGGAACGAATTAGGTGTTACCTGCGGAATAGCTTAGTGGGTGTTACCCCTACCGTGTGGCCCACATGGTGATGTTTCGTATATCCACGTCGTCCATCTGTTTCTCAAGCCCATCTTAAGATAGGGTTTTAAAAATTATACACATCCAAATCTCAGGTGAACCATACCACTGGAAACAGTAGTGATTGAGTGCCCCACCATTAAAAATTCCAAAGAGTCGATCGTCGGGTCTTAGTAGTGTTTATTTGCGACCCAACCTCTTGATAATGTCAAGAAGACCTGGATGAAGGGAAACTATAAATATCAGCTTGATCAAAAACTTTTGTGGCCCACAAAAAGTTTTTAATAGTCATTCATCACAGTTTCTAGTGGTATGGTCCACCTGAGATTTGGATCTTCTTAGGGTTTGGCATCACGTCCTAAAATGAGATGGAAAAACATATGAATGGCGTGGATATATACACAATACATCAATATGTGCCCCACATGATTAGGGTACCACCCACTAAGCTATAGTCGCGCAACAGCTAATATGCTAGAGATATTCTTGGAGAAATTCTCGAAAGAGAGAGAAGAGAGGAGCTCGCTCTCTCCGCATGAGATAGTGGGGATCCGGTTAGATCTCACTGCTAGATCCAAATCCGACCCGAATATTATTCGGATTTAATTTTGTGAACCCAAATCCGGTCCATTTGATTAATCGGACCTATTTTAAGATCCAAGTCCGCATTATACAGGTTCGGAGTGAATTGGATCTCGGATCTGACCCGCTCCATTGAGAGCCCTACCCAGCAATTCATTTCTAGATCACAAAGCCGTCCTTTCACTTACCCCAGCGCATGCACGGGTTCTACTCTTGCTTACGGACACAGATTGGGTATTGCCCTTGCCAATACTAGCATTGGTACAAGCAAATCATGGCAGGATTTGATTGGACAACAGACCGCTGTCCGAGATGGACCTACGCACAGTAATGTAGGGGCATTTTCACACCGGGCTCAAGTGGGACGGCCTGTATGAAGCAGGAGCACACTCGGGGTGGGCAGTCCGTGTGAGGCGGACGGTCCATGTGAGGCGAGACCCATGTGAAGTGGGGCCCATGAAGGAGGGTTCGGCCAAGGGCCTGACCTATGTGAAGCAAGCTTGACCTGGGCTATGAGATAAAGGAATTAATTTGCCACGCTCTATGAGTTCGAGCTTTTAGAGCAAGTGGTTAGTTGTCCTACATCAAAAGTGGTATCAGAGCGGGAGGTCTTGTGTTCGAGACTCCTCGTTGGGGATGATTAATGCAAAGGCATTTTTACACCGGGCTCGAGTGGGGCGGCCTATGTGAAGCAGGAGTACACTCGGGGTGGGCGGTCCGTGTGAGGCGGACGGCCCGTATGAGGCGGGTGACTCATGTGAGGCAAAACCCATGTGAAGTGGGGACCACGAAGGAGGGTTCGGCCAAGGGCCTGACCTGTGTGAGGCGAGCCCCACGGGAGGTCTTGTGTTCGAGACTCCTCGCTGGGGGTGATTAATGCAAGGGCATTTTTACACCGAGCTCGAGTGGGGCGGCCTGTGTGAAGTGGGAGCACACTTGGGGTGGGCGGTCCGTGTGAGGCAGATGGCCCGTGTGAGGCGGGTGACTCATGTAAGGCGAGACCCATGTGAAGTTGGGCCCATGAAGTAGGGTTCGATCAAGGGCCTGACTGTTGGAGGCGTCAACAAACCCCCTGATATACATTGTTCTATTGTTCCATAACAGCTCGAGCTTTTAGCGCAACCAGTCAGTAACATGGTATCAGAGCAGGACATCCGGGGTTCAAGTCCCGGGGTTTGCAAAATTCGGTATTATAGGGCGTTCGGTATTGTATCAGCCCAGAGTACCACGTGCGGGGCCAGTATACCGCCCGCACGTGAGGGGAGGTATTGGAGGCGTCAGCAAACCCCCCTGATATACAATGTTCTATCGTTCCCTAACAGCTCGAGCTTTTAGCGCAACCGGTCAGTAACACTGACCTATGTGAAGCAAGCCTGACGTGGACTATGAGATAAAGGGATTAATTTGCCACGCTCTATCAGTTTAAACTTTTAGAGCAAGTGGTTAGTTGTCCTACATCACAAAGCATGTCAAAACGTTATTGGGTCGAGTACGTTCTCGACCAGGCCCCATCTCTGACAGCGTCCTGTCGTTCAATCAAATCCCGTCATATCGTGCATGTACCGACATCAATATAGGTAGGGGCAATACCCAATCCACATCCCCTGCTGATATGTTATCACTTGTCTTCACCATCATTTCATGTACCATTATGGGAACTAGGAAGCAGTGCCTTCACCAGCCAACTTGGCTCCCCTCCTTTGCCTTTGCATTGATTACCTAGTGGCTCGCCAATTCGCATTCCTCATGCTTTTTCATCTTCACTGGCGTCTCGCAACTATCTTCCAACTCTATAGAACTCCCAGCACCCTGCGCCTGCCCAAGGGGAATTCATATCCGACATGCACTCGCGATAGAGCTTCTATGAATGAGATGCTTCAGCATCTAAAGGGTTTGATTTGTTTGAATCTTTGAAGTAGGTGAAGGCCCGAGCAGATCCTTGAGCACATCATCCACCATCAACACGATTTGCAGGATATGACAGTAGCTTCCAATCAATGTGGATAGTAGGGTCAACAAACGTGTGTGGCATGCCTATTTGGCCCAAAAGGTTGTGGCGAGAAAATGTTAGCCACCCTCTTCCATATGAAGTCCCTAATTTATCAGCAACAACTGCTACTAGCACTCAGTTATTACCAAGGCTTGAACCACAAGAGGACTATCCAAGAGATGCCTCTCGATGCACTTCTGCCCATCAATCTCCACCATTCTCCATCCATAAGTTCTTACAACCCTTGTTAGTTAGTCACTCAGTAAGTTCGAACTTCAAACCAACCTGCATGCTGACAACCACCCTCATTCCCTTTCTTTTAGTCCATCAGCCTAAGCAAACGTCCACCATCATAGCCGAACCAGCTTAGCATGGGAAGCCGAAACAGCAAGCCCCACCACTTGTATAAACCTATCTTCCAGACAAAATGCTTACAAATATAAATATAAAGCTGAAGCTATCAATTATGAATCTTGTCCCCTCATTGGTAGTTCTGACAAAACACACAGACATCAAGCACCCTTGCACTCTGAGCATATCCACCAATCCCCTACTATTATTGGCCTGAGCGTTCTTCCATCAATATTCTAGCACAAGATATGAACTGGGGTACATCCAAAGGCACTTTGATTGTGCTGCCCCAAATACGATCTGGGGTACATCCAAACAAGCACTTACTTTACAGAGAGACTTTATGCACATACACATCTTTTAATCCTATCGTGATGTTTTGAGGTCTTCTTGAGATTGACATTCGGCCATCTTATGAATACATGTCATGCAAGGTCCAATTCAATTAGCTGAAAATTTGGAATTTGCAGATGAAAAGCTCTGAACCAACAAGAGTAATAAAGAAATTAAGCTTATTGTACGTGCCAATTCGAACCAATTGATTTGGACCACATGGTGAACTGATTCGTGATGGATTGCGAACGCAAATCAAATTTTGAGAGAGACAGGCGATTCAACGGATTTGGCAACCACGGCCCACTTTCCGTGGTTGTTTAATCGAGTATGGTAATAAGTTTATGGACACCCTTCGAAAAAAAGTATGGTAATAAGTTTATGAACATTCTGCAACAATTGTATTATTCCTATATAATTAAAACCAGGAAATAATCTGGTTCTGGACATCGAAAGGTGAAACCCAAATGCAGGTGAATCTTATCGCCAGCTGGTTTTGGCGATGAGAAGTGGGCCCAGCTGAACCTGCCACAATCAAAAAGTACGAACCAAGAAAGCCCCACTTTCCATCATCAGATGGTGCTGAGATCCATGCACTATGAACCATTCCCCACGCCAAAATTCACAATTGAACGGCAGCAGGCATCAATATGCTGCTGGACACCGATGAACCTGGCAAGGTTTTACTATGCTATTGCCATCCAATCAAGATTGGAGGAGTGGGACCCTATAATTCCCAATTATCACCCGGCGGTAGGATCAGGTGGGTCCCACTTCTGATCACCACCGATCTCAATCAACCCGGGATCCACCCATACCGAACTTTCGCCATCTGTGTCCGGCACCGAATCATTAATCCATAAATCCAATCTGGTGAGAGAAATCATAAATCATTACAAAAAAATATCAAATCCAATAACAAAAAAAAAAAGCCATCAAAACCTGAAAAAAGAGACCCACCCTAATTGGAAAAAAAAAAAACACCTTTTTCCTACAGCTGGTAATAGATTAATACCAATTAAAAAATATGTAATTGTATTACCAAAAGTAGAAAAACAGGGTGCATCTATGAAAAAGGTGGGTGTAGATGTCAATTCCCAAAACAAATATGGATCGATTATCAAAGGCCACAGCTCAAAAAGATTGCAGAAATTTAAAAAAAAAATAATAATAATAATAATAACAGATAATCAAAGAAGAAAGAGAGAGGGAATGAGAGAGAAAATTACTCACAGATTTTGAGCTAAACGCCTTTGATTTTTCTCGTATTTCATTTCATCCGATCCAAAAACGGGAGAAGACGATGTTAGGGCAGAGGAAGAGAGAGAATTTAAAGATAGACCAGAAATACCAAAGCGATCCGCGCGAGGAGATATCGAAGAAAGTGAATCTCATGACACGTGTCCTTTCGTACGCGTGCAGAGGCCGGTTCCTTGCAGAATAAACCATTCAACAAGAACCGCACGTGAGCCAACCGACGTATGTGCGGCATCTAACCCGTCCATCAAAAAATCAGGCTGATCCAACGCACATTATTTAAGGGGTTGTGTAGCAGATGCTAGAAAACCGGCACATGCAATCATTGGGTGGGTTAAAGTGCGGATTGGCTACTACCCAACTGCACCTAGCTAAAAATGGAAAGTCCTATAGGGGCTCTGTAGGGCCCACCATGATGCATGTGATTTATCCATGCCATCTATTCATTTTGGCATATCAGTATAAGGCATCAGTCCAAAAATGTGGCAGAGTGGAGGCACAAGTAGACCACATCACAAGAAGAAGTGAGGATTGAAGGCTCACCGTTGAAATTTTCCTAGGGGTACCAAAGTTTTGGATCCAGCTGACCCCGAATCCACCCAAGTGGGTGGGACCCTGGACTGTGGGGCCCACTGTGATGTATGTGACTACATTCAGGCTGTCCATCCCTATTGAAAGCTCATTTTAGGGCATTATCTAAAAAAATGAAGCAGTTCCAAATCTTAGATGGACCATAGTATAGGAGACAGTGGTGTTCGACCATTAAAAACTTATTATAGTCTACAAAACTCAAGATGATATTTGTGTGGTCTCTTCATACAGGTGTTTGTGACCTTATCAACTGGTTGGATGGTAAATAAACATTCGGTGCAAATCGATGAATTTTTAATTGTGAGGATTCAACCATGACTATTTCCTGTGGTGTGGTCCACCTAAGATTTGAGTCAGTTTCATTTTTTGAACCATGCCCTGAAATGAGCTTTCAAAATGATTGGACGGTGTGGATTTAAGGCACATGCATCACTGTGAGACCCATGGTCAGGGGTCCCACCCACCAAGATATGAGATCTCACGTTGTCCGTTCTTATCTAGTGATCTTATAAACAGGCTAGGATGCCAAATAAATGTCATAGGGAGCCCTAGGAAGTTTTCAATGGCAGGAATTTAATTCTCATTGCTTCGCACGGTGTAGTCACTTGATCTTTCAATCCGCCTCTTTTTTCACTCTAAAATGATTTGCCAAAATGTATAAAACATATACATCACAATGGCCCCCACAAATCCCCTGACAGGACGGTCGTACCTCTAGCTAGGTCTTCATAGGGATAATACCCAATCCATGCCCACTGAGTTAGATCATAGCAAAATTAATAGCCTATCAAAACACCTCCAAATTTATGTTGTTCCCTCACATTACTTAAACGTCACTAGCATGTTGGCATGAGATAACAATGCACGGCAACATTGCTTAGGTGTTTTATGAATGGAATTCTCAAGCCCTTTCCTTTCTAATGATTCAATTCCAATTTCAAATTGGAATAACTAAAAAAGGAACATGAAACTAAACCAATAAATAAGGAACATGAAATGATTCTGTTTCATGAAAGTTCAGAAAACAAGTGAAGACAATCAAGGTGGCGTTTGTCATCTATATTCTAATTCAATAAGAACTTTTTGAATGAGAGTTACTTCAATAAGCTCTTTTTGGTCTAGCTCTTGTTGTAAATAAGCCCGTTTGGTAAAATCTCCAAAAACAGCTCTTATTTAAAATAAGCACATTTGGTAAAACTTTCAAATAAAAGTTTTTTTAAAGCATAATTGATGTCATTTTTAAAGATTACAACAACTTAAATAAAAGAGCAATCCAAATTGATGTTTGGGTGGATTGTCCATCATGTGGGGCCTAGCATCAATGCTAATTATCCTTTATGTGGGGCCCCTTAATGTTCACTACCCATCACCATCATGTGGACTCAACATTTGATGTGTCCATAGTGTGGGCCCTACCTTTGAAGTGTATTGTCAATCATGTGGGGCCCAGTTTTGATATACCATTCATTGTGTGAGGTGCACCTTCTATATGAAAGAATGAATGCCGTAACCCCTTTAGGGTTTTGGTCATGGTATATATATCATTTATATTGATTTTACACAAAGACCTTTTGTTTGTACAAATATTACAGCAATGCCCTTTATATTCTATCATTCCCCCGCAAGCGAAACGCACACGTTGAGATTGGATTTCAGAAATTTGAACCGAGACGACGATAAGCCCTTTGTGAAGATATCAGCAAGTTGAGTATCCGTAGGAACATATCGAACGAGAAGATCTCCAGTTGCTACTTTCTCTCAAACAAAGTGAAAGTCAATTTCAATGTGCTTTGTCCGTGCATGAAACACAGGATTTGCAGTTAGGTATGTTGCGCTTACATTGTCACAGTAAATAATGATCGGTTTTGGTAGAAAGACTTGAAGATCGCGTAGGAGTTGTCGGATCCATATAGTGTCCGCAACTGCATATGCCATAGAGCGATACTCTGATTCAGCACTAGATCTTGAGACAGTTGGTTGTTTCTTTACCGACCAAGAGATTAGATTTTTGTTGAGGAAGATGAAAAAAACTGTTGTAGAACGTCGTGTATCTGGACAACCGGCCCAGTCAGCATCAGAATAAGCGCATAAAGAAATATCTGAACACTTGGAGAAGAAAAGGCTATGATCATATGTGCCGTTAAGATAACGTAGTATCTGCTTGACTGCTTGAAGATGTGGCTCCCTAGGAGCATGCATAAACTGAGAGACAACATTAACGGCATAAGCAATATCAGGCCGAGTAAAGGTGAGATATTGAAGACTCCGAACAATACGGCGATAATTTGTTGGGTCATAAAGAAGATCGCCATCGTTGGTAGACAGATGAAGATTGGTAGCAATTGGAGTGGCAACCGGTTTTGATGAATCTATGCAACTACGAAATAACACCTCTTTCGCATACTTTGCTTGAGAAAGAAATATTCCATCATGCGTGTATCGAGCTTCAATGCCTAGAAAATAATTTAGTTGACCCAGATCCTTCATAGAAAATTCAGATTGCAGTTTATGAATGATGGAGGAGAGAAGGAGAGAAGAACTGCCAGTAAGAATAATGTCATCCACATACAATAGTAATACTTCCATTTCATTTGAAGAAGTAAGAATGAACATAGATGGATCAGTCGTGCTGCAAGTAAACCCAACATTCAATAAATAATTCGTAAAATGTTGAAACCAGGCTCGTAGGGCTTGCTTTAAGCCATAAAGAGCACGGCGAAGTCGACAAACATAATTAGGGTGATCAGGACGTAGAAATCCAAGCGGCTATCGCACAAATACTTCTTCATGAAGATGACCATGCAAAAATGCATTTTTAACATCAAGCTGTTTAATATCCCAAGATCGCTAAATTGCAAGAGAAATGACGGTCTGAATTGTAGTGGGTTTGACAACTGGACTGAATGTTTCATCGAAGTCAACTCCATGTTGCTGTCGATAACCCTGAGCGACAAGGCGAGCTTTGTATCGTTCCAGTTGTCCATCGACACGCAGTTTAATCTTGAATACCCACTTACATTCGATTACATTTTGTGTTGGCGAAGGTGGAATCAAGTCCCATGTTTGATTGTGAAGAAGAGCATTATATTCATCTGCCATAGCCGCTTTCCAAAGTGGATCTTTAATAGCTTGAGAGAAGGAGGTCGGTTCATGTGGAGTGGATGA
The DNA here is from genome assembly GCA_003013855.2 of Liriodendron chinense. Taxonomy (NCBI): domain Eukaryota; kingdom Viridiplantae; phylum Streptophyta; class Magnoliopsida; order Magnoliales; family Magnoliaceae; genus Liriodendron; species Liriodendron chinense. The sequence continues at coordinate 18,225 of PVNU02003140.1, forward strand.
GGCAACTTGAGGAGAAGAAGTGACTGCAGAAAGAGATGGAAGCACACGTGGCTTCCGACTCCCTGTCATAGATCGTGTTACCATCGAATGAGGTTGAGAGTGGGAGGAATTTTGAATTGGACCTATTGTTGTTGGAGGATTGTTTATGGCAGATAAAGGAAGCAAGTCTAGGTTTGAATGTTGATGGGCATGTGTTGTAATTCCAGTGGATGGCGTTTGGGCTTGGGTAGATGGTAAGGATAGTAGGATAGGATTTGCCATAGGAAGAGGATTTGATTGGATAGAGGAGTGATGTATAGAGTAGCTGTCCGTTTCCAAACCTGGAAGAGAATCTTTGGGATGTGAAGGAGGTATATTTGGAGAAAGTATAGATTTGGTAGTCTGACGTAGAAGATTTGAAGGAAGCTCCAAAGCTGACGTAGAAGATTTGGTAGGCTGTGATTGTGGAGAAAATTGAGGATCTAAGTTAAATACGGTAGATGGATATTGTAATGGATTTGACGTAAATTGTGGAGAAAATTGAGGATCCAAATTAGATACGGTAGATGGAGATTGCAACGGATTTGACATACAGACGTGCGTAGTGTGTTCTGGACGGCTGGAGATATTCAGTGGAAATTGTGGAAGCTAATTGGAAGATGTATCGTGCATCATCTGAAAGGAACGGCTGGTATTGGACAGATGAGTGGCCGACATAGGAGTAGATGCACCATCTTGACGGATGGGAGTTGAAGTGTGGACGGCTGGCGTAGAGACTGATGCACTATATAGACGGCTGGAAATATGCATGTGGACAGCTGGCATAGAAACGGATGCATCAACTGGACGGCTGGAAGTAGGAATGTGGACAACTGGCCTTAAGACAGGCTTAGTAGCTGAGTGGCTTGAATTGGTAAGTGGAATGTAGAGGAAATTAGCATTGTCACGTTGGTAACCATGAGGGGGATTTCGATTGCCAAAATGAGAGAATGCAAAGGGAGAATCAGAAGTGGATTTTGTTGGAGATACACTCGTATTGGAATTGGAAGAAGGAGATCAAAACCAAGTAGATGCTGAAAATGTGATATCCTTGGCATGATTTGTGGACAGTGAGACCGAGTTTGTGTTATGAATGTGATTACCAAGGTCATATCTAGACCGAACATCAAATAAGTGAGAGGAGAATTGGTCAGTAGGAGACAATTGAAAAAATGGGAAGACTTGTTCGTCGAAAACCACATGTCGTGATAAAAAAAAAACCTGATCTGTAGAGGGATGTAGACAACGATAACCTTTGTAATTTTCAGAAAAACCAATGAAGACACAAGGAAGACTTTGGTTTTCCAATTTATGGCGAGCAATAGAGGCGAGATTTGGATAACAGAGACACCCAAAAACACGTAAATGAGAGTAATCTGGTGGTGAATTATACAAAAGCTGAAACGGAGTGTTATTATGGAGAGTACGAGAGGGAAGACGATTAATAATGTAAACGACATAATTAAGGGCCTCAACCCAAAAGCATGTAAGGTGATTTGCTTGGAAAAGAAGTGAACGAATCATTGCAGCAATCGTGCGATGTTTACGTTCAACTAACCCATTTTGTTGAGGGGTGTGGGGGCATGAGATTTGATTATGAATACCACATTTCTGGAGATGACATTTAAAGCAACCATTTAGAAATTCACCACCGCCGTCTGATTGAAATATTTTAATCTTAGCAGAAAATGTATTTTCTACATACTTTTGAAGAATACAAAATTTGTCGAAAACTTCCGATTTAAGACGAATGGGAAAAATCCAAGAAAACCTTGTGAAATCATCAATGAAAATAACATAATATCCATATCCCGAGATCAATTTGATAGAAGATTGTCAGACATTAGAATGAATTAAAGAAAATGAAGAAAGTGTAGAAGAAGAACTATTATTAAAAGGTAATCTGGATTGTTTGCCAAGCTGACAAGCGTTACAAGTAGAAGATGACATCTTATAGGTAGAAGCAACAATGAAATTATTTTTGAGAAGAGTAGAGAGAACGGCCGAGCCCGGATGACCAAGACGACGATGCTAAGTGTCCAGGTTTATTCTTAAGGCAGATAGAGCATGAGAGGAGGATCCAACGGAAGCGGTAGACGGAAGAAGCGGATAAAGAGACCCCACATTACTGGACTGTAGAACGACCTTCTTCGACTTCAGATCTTTGATAAAGAAACCAGATTTGTCAAATATAAACGAACAGTTATTATCTTTGCAAAATTGATGGACAGAGAGTAAGTTTTTTTTTAAAACTTGGAACAACTAAAACATTATTCAAGTTGAATATGAAAGATGGAGTTTTAAGAGTAGTATGACCAGTAAGAGAAATGGGTAGGAGATCACCATTGCCTATGAATATGCGATCATTTCCATTATATGGTTGCTTAGCGAGAAGATCAGCATCGTTGGAAGTCATATGAGAGGAAGCTCCAGTATCAGGATACGAAGCATGATCCACAGTATCAGAAAGTTGCATTACAGCGAAGGATTTTGGAACATTATCCGAAGTGAATGAGTGATTGAATCGTTGGTGGCATTGCAATGCAGAATGATTGAACTTATTGCATATTTGACATTTAATAGATGATATGTCTGGAGAAGGTCCAAGAATATCATGGCTACGATTGAATACGACGGTATTGGGAGTAGAATGAGTAGAAGACAAACCAGAGGAGAAGGAAGTGCCACGTCCACGACCACGGAATGGAATACAACCACGTCCCCTTTGAAATCCACGACCACGATTGTGATGGGCACGTCCTCCTCGAGATGAGAATAGAGCCGTGGAGGATTCAGAATCAACTGATGGATGGATCTGCTGAAGACAAAGTTCTTGGTTTAGAAGGAGAGGACGAAGGTTGTCAAAAGATGGAAGAGGTGGGCGTGTGGTAATTGCGGTGACAAATCCTTCATAGTCTTGTGGTAGAGCCGCAAGAACATGAAGTACAAGATCTGTATCAGTGACACTGTGACCAATGGCATGAAGAGAATCACTAGTGGATTTCGTCTTTTGAAGAAATGAGGCCATAGAAAGAGTTCCCTTTTTGAGAGTTTGAAGTTGCAACTTCAATTGAAGATGATGGGAAGAAGCTTGATCAAGGAAGAGCTTTTCGATGGCTAACCATGCACTTCTAGCAGATGTATTGGAGGAGCTAAGAATTGACTCGAGGATCTCGAGCGAAAGAGTGACATTGATCCATGATAAGATCGCTGTATCACGTTGAATCCAAGCCAAATATTCAGGATTAGGAGTGGTGATGGGTGTGGAGGAAGTATCCGAGGAATCATGGAGAACCAATGGTGGACAGGAAAGAGAGCCATCGACATGTCCAATAACATTAAAACTTTTAAGAACTGGAATGAAAAGGGATTTCCACACTAAATAATTGGAGTAGTTGAGTTCCACGGGGATGAAGTTCTTGATGTTGACTACCAAAAGGGAAGAAGAATGATTTGATGTTGGAGTGGGTGTAGAGTTAGAGATAGTGGTAGAGGTAATTGATGAGGACGAGGCCATTAGGACAATCAAAGGAGGAAGAGACCTAAGTCTTTGATACCATGAAAGAATGAATGCCGTAACCCCTTTAGGGTTTTGGTCATGGTATATATATCATCTATATTGATTTTACACAAAGACCCTTTGTTTGTACAAATATTACAGCAATGCCCTTTATAGTCTATCACTATATGGATCATCCATCATACGGCCTACTTTGGATATGGGTCATCCATCATGAGAGACCTTGGATGTGGACCGTCCATTAGGTGGGGTTCACTTGATGTCAACTGTCCATTATGAGGAGCCACACTTTTATGTGAGTCATCCATCATGTGAAGCTCACTTCGTCCATTATGTGGGCCCACCTTCATGTGGACCATTCTTTGTGTGGGGCCCCACCTTCATTATGGGTAGTTCATCGTGTGAGCCCATCTTTGATATCAACTGACCATCTTGTGGTCCCACCTTCAATGACCATCATCCATCATGTGGATATCCCACCTTTGACGTGGATTGCCATTTAAATGGGATCTACTTAATGTGCATGTTCTGTCATGTTGGGCTACACTTTGATGTGGGCTATCTATCATGTGGGGCCTACCTTTGATGTGAACCTTTCATTACATGGGCCCACCTTGATGTGGGCCCCACTTCAATATAAGTCATTCATTATGAGGGGCCCATCTTTGATGTCCATCATCCATCATGTGGGTCCTACCTTTGTTGTGGACCACTATCATGTGGGGCCCACATCAAGTAGGTAGTCCATCATGTGAGAACCATTTGATGTCCACCATCCATCATGTAGGTCCCACCTTGGCTGTGGACTGTCCATCATGTGGGGTCCAACCTTCAATATGGGTCATTCATCATGTAAGCCCACCTTTAATGTCAACCTTCCATCATGCGGTCCCACATTCAATATCCATCATCCATCACTTGGATCCTACCTTTGATGTGAACCATCCATCATGTGGGTCCCACCTTTTTTGTGGACCATCTATTATGTGAGGCCCACTTGATGTGGATAATCCATCATGTGGGACCCACCTTTGATGTCCACCATTCATCATGTAGGTCCCACCTTTGCTATGGATCATCCATCATGTAGGGCCCAACCTTCATCATCTGGTCCACATTTAATGTCAATCTTCCATCATGTGGTCCCACATTCAATGTCCACCATCCATCATGTGGGTCCCGCCTTTGCTATGAACCGTCCATCATATAGGGCCCACTCGATGTGGATAGTCCATCCATCATGTGGGGCCACATTTTAATGTGGGTCATCCATCATGTGGGACCCACCTTTGGTGTTCACCGTCAATCATGTGAGGCCTAACCTTCAATATGAGTTGTTCATCATGTGGGCCTACCTTTGATGTCAACCTTCCATCATGTGATCCCACTTTCAATGTCCCCCATCCATCATGTAGGTCCCACCTTTGATGTGGGCGTTCATCACGTGGGGCCCACCTTTGATGTGACCATGCATTATGTGGGTCCACCTTGATGTGGAAACCCACCTTCAATATGGGTTTTCATCATGTGGGTCCACCTTAGAGATATTCTAAAGAAGAGAAGAGGGCAAGATGGGAATTACTTAAAAAGTTTAAGGACAAACTTGTTTAAAAATTAATTCAAAATGTCTACCCGCTTAAGCTAAATAAGCTCTTAAAGAAAAAGTGACCTCTCTGTCACTTATTATTTAAGAGCTTTTTTGCTAATTTCTAAAAAAAATAAGATTTAAAATGAAAGTTTTACCAAACAGTCTATTTTCATAATAAGAGCTTATTTTTTTTAGAATAAGCAAATAAGTTCTTATTAATAAATTTGCCAAATGCCCCCTAAGTGAAGTGGTTGGATTTTGCGAGATGTTCCAACCATTACCAGATGTGATTCTCAGTAATCCTATTTATGTACCAAGGGACATAGGGGTGAGACTACTCTTGAGCTTTCAAGACAGATATGGTATAAATCACCACACTCTTCCGCTCTAAAGATGTGTTGATGCTGCACTCAAAGTCCTCACACAATGTTTGGATTGGGTTGATTTTTAGGATATCAAGCTCTAGTGGTGCGAAGGCCTTATTGGACAAGTTGGATGCCATGCAACCCTTGTGCTATGCATGCAACCATTATAGAACAAGCTTATTCCCAACTTCGTAGAGGAACTGACCTTAGCTTAGAAATTTGTGTCCTCTAAAAGTGGGATGAAAGAGCATTGGGTCATTGACTAAATGAGCAGCCCCTCGTGTGGGGGAAGGGAATGCATGTCAGAGATCACACGTGGCTCGGGCTAGGCTGGCAAAAGCTATTAAGTGAAGCTTATGCTCGAGTGTGAAAAAAACTGGTAGATTATATTACAAGGGATATGGCACAAAGATGAAAAGTTTGTGAAATCGCCACTAGCCAAAATCTTATAATCTCTAACATAGCAAATGCCATAAAACCACAATGACCTAAAAGTTAAGATGTATAGTTTCGATTTTAATAACTCAATGTTGTACATTTACAGTATCATAGTAAGGGCCTTAATTACATAAAGGAATGTATGGGGCATATTTCTTATGCTCGTACAAATGTACGATCTCTACTTTACAATATTTACGACTATTGAGTAGCTTTAAATTATTGCTTACAAATAAATCGCATTTGACTTTGGTGATAAGATGCTAAAAGAATCAAGCTTAAGCAATTATTATGGGTCATCTCTTTAAAAATTTACAACTACTAAAAAAGAAATATAATTTTTTTTTTCACTCATGAAATTAGTGAACCACTTTTATGGGTCTCTTGATGCTTAGAATTCTCTTATTTTTATGTTTATTTTATCTTACAATTGGCTTGATTTTATTATTTCCTTACATGTGTGCACATGTATATCATATTAAAATATTTAAGAAAATTGTTCTCATCACATTTATATTATACAAATATACACAACAAATTTTGGAATTCCTGACTACAAAATTTGTTGCAAAACACAATTTATTTTTTCCATGATTTTCAAAAATCGAAGCTGCCAAATATAACTAAAAATTTAAAATTTGAAATCTAGAGTTTGAAATCCCTGACTTAAAAACCATGCTTCTAAACGATTCCTAAATTTTAGGACAGGTAATCTTTTATAACACTTAATAAGTCATTTTCTAAAAATCTACTTGTGAGGTTTATTGCAATTTTTGTATGAAATCTAATTCATTTAGAAGGGTCGCCCCATCATGAAAGTGGGATACCCTGAAAATATGACATATCCAATCATCATGTGGGTCATCGTGTGATTTTGGAAATCTTTAGGTGGTCCACTGTGCTCATCTAATTATTGTATGGACTTAGTATATGGGGCATCCCATCATAATGGTGGGGCTTACTTGATACATGGGTTGGATAACACACACAAAATGCAATGGATTGGATGCTACACAAACTATTGCATGACATCTACTCGTAGATGAATATGTCTCCATACACATGAGTAACTTTAACATGCATTTTAATACCTATCCCATATGTGTAAATAGAAATAGTATAAAATATTTTTTTTTCTTTTTTAATGACCCCTCACTAATTTTAGGTCATTATATGTAATAGGGGGGATATCGGGTGCAATGCAAATGAGTTGGGTTGTGCTGAGGGTCACCCAAGCCTAAGCTAACCTTAAGAAGATTCAACCGACAACCTGACCCAACCTGAGGTGCCCAACTTGAACCCAACCCTAAGTACTGTACACCCAACCCAACCCAACCCAACCCAACCCAAATACATGTGAATATTCCCTACCTGACCAAACTTTCTCAACCTAATTTCAAATGGGGCTGACATTTTTCAACCAAAGGTAGAGCTGGGCATCGAGTCGAGTCAGACCGAGTTTGGGCTGACCTGAACTAATCCGACCCATTCAAGGCCTAAACTAAATTGAACCGAGTCCGACCCGATAATAGGGATCGAGTTGGATCGAGTCAGAAATGAGTCGGGTCAAGTTATCAAATATATATCATTTTAGCAGTAATCTTCACGAATTTGACGGTTCAGATTATCATAATTTTTTCATAATTTTATACTAGACTTCTGCATGTGTATGAAATACTATGCTCTGCTAGAGTATTAAATGATTCCTAGTTTATTTATACTACAATTTGCTGCAGAAGTCTATTTGCCTTGTCAGGTTTTAACTTATGCTTTTTGGGAAATGACAGCATGTATTAAATACTATCTAATTGTAACCTTTGATTTTTGGGAAATGACAGCATGTGTATTAAATGCTATCCAATTTTAGCCTCTGCTTTTTGAAAAATGACAATTTTACCATAGGAGAGGAATCACATGTTTAATGAAAGATAACTTTGCCTATACCAAACTCGAGTTAAGTTAGGTTTGGATCGAGTTGAGTTCATTCGAATCGATTTACGGTCTGAGTCGAGTTGAGTCATTGAGTGACCCGGACTCGACTCGTTTGGACTTCAGATTGGGCCACTTGTACTCGGTTCAAATCGACTCAACCATTCAGTTCGGATTGAGTCAGGTTTGAACCAAGTCGAACTTGTCAAGTTGCTAAGTTTTCGGATCCCATGCCCAGCCCTAACCAAATGACCTGGACAATTCGTTGGTTTCAAGTTAACCAAAATCCAAGTTGCAACCTACGTAGTAATATATTTTATATGGTTGATTTCCTCATAAGGTTGTAGCTTATTTGATGAGTAGATTGTCTGAATTTATTACAAATGACTTATATGGTTGGTCTTCCATAATTCATCATAAGAAGCTTGTAAACGTTGCCTAATTAACATATATATTGTGAATTTAGTTGTTTAATCTATAATCATCTTTCATTATTTAAATTGTTTATCTGATGGGCCTCACCTTAAATGGGGGTTGTCAAGGAATAAAAAAATCTTAGATGGGAATATTTGAACCCTTCGATCAATTGACTCCATTCTTCAATGTGTAGGGTTAACTTTTAAATAATAATAGTAAGGCTAAATATTTCACTGAGTGGTTTTTCTTAGGTACTCCACATTCATAGAGAAGATTAGACGGGACTCTTAAAGGTGGTAATGGGCTAAGTTTGTACTAACCAAGCTTAACACATAAGACCCATGGCTCAAGCCCAACATGGGCCTAGCACTGCAAGGCTAAGCTTATGGAAGACTTCTATAAGATGGGTCTACTTGATCAATGATTTAAATCTACCTAAAGGATAAATAATATAATCGAGTATATCGGTGAACCCCACTAAATTTATGGTCATATTAAAAACATGTAAGGTAAGGGGTGGTACGCTTCTTTACACTATATTTATTATACTTAGAAGCATTTAGTATAGCTTCAAAGACTCGTAAATGAAGAGAAGTTTTGATGGATTTTTTAATAAATAAATATGTAAAAACCTCTTTTCCCACATCAAATAAATATTGACTAGGTCCCCATACCTACATATGATTGTAGAAGCAATTTTCTCCCATCCCCTAACTTTCTTTAAAGGTGTAAGATACGGAAGATTTGGTTCATCCAATTCAATAATTTTCTCCCATTGTTTCTCAAATAAGTAGATAGTTTCAATTTGGTTATTTTGATTCCTATAATTAATGCATGGATCGATTTCCTATTTCGCAATTGGGATTATATTTGATACAATAGCAAACTGTATATGAATCCAATCATGGATCTTCTTGATCAGATTTGAACTATTCGTTTATAGATTTTTACAGTCAAATTTAGGTCATCAATTCCTAAATATCGATGGTCTGATCTGAAAGCCCAAGCATTTAACCTAATGATGCTATCTTTTTTTGAAATTTTTTAGAGCTCACTTTGGGTATTAGGACCCATTGTTTTTTTTACTATACTTGAGCCTATCGGACCATTGAGTCGTTTTGGATATTTAGCCTACCCCTATCTTAATTGGTCAAAAATTTCAGGACCCTTAAATAATTGCATTAGAACGTGCGGGTTCAAAACCGTACATTTAATGGGTCTGGTGTGGTCAGTGGGTTACAACCCATTTTTTATGCAAGTTTTAACCCCCTTGAAACATCTAATCTAATAATTGTATTCTCCTCGTTGAGAATTTTGAATAAATTAATCACTAGTCCCAATCAAATTTTGGATAATGAAGATATTAAATAAACAATATTGATAACTTATTAAGTAGGTTATATTTGGTATTTCAACAGTCAGATTTGAGTGAAATTTTGTCTAAATAATTAAAATGATATGATATTCAACATTGATTGGTCAAATTATCCAAATTCGGTCAAATTAATCGCAACCATTTAAAAAGATGTTTTAAACGGTTTTAATTAGTTTCAAGTTAAATTCGACTGAAACTTGTTCCCTAGCCTAATCAACACATTTGAACATATCTGGTGGCTCAAATTGACCAAAGGATGGGTCAATTATAAAGTTTTATTAATCTAATCAATATACATAATTTTTTATAGTTACTTATACTCGGGTCTTTTTTTATAAGTGAACCTAACTAAATTTTGGATGGTTGGTGAATTTTACTTAATGGATGACCCTAATAATTTATTATACATGTTATTAAAGTCATGTCATTTATTGAATTTCATAGATACATTTGTTCACCTTTTATAAAGTTTAATTTAATTTATATTTCTCATTTATAGAAATCTGATTATTCATTTACATTTGAGAATAAAAAGTTTAAATTTTAATATAATTTGAGTGTTATTTGTACTTACATTATGATTAATAACCTATACCAACTGGACTTGAATGCCTTACACATCTATGATGTGGATTCTCTACATGAAAATAAGACAAGAACTAATAGAAGAATGGATTGTGAAAATTTCATCATGTTGTGGCACTGGAGATCAGGTCATATCTCACGTAAAAGATTAAAAAGACTAAAGTGACACGTTTGGTAAACTGAAAAATAAGGTTTGAAAATTATTTTAAGTGCTGAAAACTTAAAGTGCTGAATTTTAGTTCTTATAAGTACTGAAAAATCTGTTTGGTAATTTGTTTGAAGAAAGTCCTGATATATGAAATTATGCACTTTTTCACAAAAGAACTGTTTGATAAATACAAATATAAATATCTAAAAATTGACAATTTGTCATATTTACTCATATTGTCTTAACTTATATCTACTATAAAATATGAGATAAAACTTGTTATTATAATGTCACCAAATTTGGCACATTTATGCCTAATTCATATATATTAATCTCTCAAAGATAATTTTTTGACGAATGGGCCATGTATTCTATTCCTCTTAATAGGATAATTATAATACTTCAATTAGTGTCTTAAATATGTAACTAATAAGAAAAGTTAAACATCTCATATTTAATTTATAAAGGCTAATTATTTAGTCTCGTGATCTAAAATAAGTTAGAAAAATGAATGGACATCATCAATAAAACACATACATTATGGCGGGCCCCACAAAATACTGTTAAGTACAATCTTCTAAGTATGGTCTCCTAAGTTTTAGATCTACTTCATTTTTTGGGTCATGCCTTAAATTGAGCTAACGAAATGGATGGATGGTGTGGATGTAAAGAACATACATCACAATGAGCCCCATAGTTATGGATCCACCGACCTCGATGGATCCAGGGATCTACCCAAACCGCTCCCTCGGCGACGTGGATTACGCACTGACGCTGCCAGGAGCAAGGTGGCTACTGGACAAGGATCTGTAGGCTCATCATGATGCATGTGTTTTATCCATGTCGTCCATCCATTTTTATGGATCATTTTAGGGCACGAGCCCAAAAATGAGTTAGATATAAGTTTCATGTGGACCACACTATAGGAAAATGTGGAGATTGAATGTCCACCATTAATAACTTTTTGAGGGCCATAAAAGTTTTGGATAAAGCTGATATTTGTGTTTTTCCTTCATCCAACTGTACGTGACATAATCAATAGGTAGGATGGAAAATAAAAATTACATTGGGCCTTAGGATTTCAATGGTGGTTGTTCAATCAACATTGTTTTGTTATGGTGTGGTCCACTTGAGATTTGGATATATCTCATTTCTTAGATCATGTCTTAAATTGATCTGAAAAAATAGATGGATGGAGTAGATAAAATACATGCATTATGGTGGTCCCACATAGCATTGTCCAGTAGAGTAGCAACGTTTGTAGAAATCTGCATGCGTCAGTAGGCAATCCAAGGAATCCGAAATTGGATTGCTTCCTATCCTATTAATATGGCAAAGTTCTATGAGCCCCACTGAAACGTATTTGTTAGATTCGCACCGTCTATTCATTATTCTAAATGATTTTAGGTTGTTATCCAAAAAATGAGCCAGATCCAAAGTTCAAGTGGACCACACCACAAAAAGCATTGGGGCTTGAATATCTACCAATGAAAACTTCTTAGGGGCCCTAGGAGTTTTGGATCAAGATGATATTTGTGCTTTCTCTTCATCCAGGTCAATAAGACCTCGTGAATAGATTTGATGGAAAATAAAAAACATGGTGGCCCTTAAGAAGGTTTCAAGTTTCAACAACAGGCGTCATTATTCCCATCGATTTTTATGGTGTGGTCCACCTCAGTTTTTGGCTCATGCTCCAAAATGATCCGGAAAAATGGATGAATGGTGTGGATATAGCACATACATCATGATAGGCAATGAACTTTGCCACATCATTATGTTTTAACTCTTTTTGGTCAAATATCTCACCGCAAGCTATGAAGAGGGTAAAATTGCCATTTAAAAAAAATTAACTTTGAAATCACTTACTGCTTTTAGCGTTAAGCATCAAGCTGATGGATGATAGCTGGAAAAAAAAATTAATTTTTTCAGTGAAATTTTAGATTAAGTGTTTAGTATTTTAGATTTGCTAAACGGTCTGAATTAGAAAAATCATTGAAAATAACCATTTTCAGTGATAAGTACATAAAATAAGTTTTATCAAACAGGCCCTAATGCAATAAGAATTTCTTCATTCTTTAGACTACTATGACTTTAAAGTCCATACAGATTGTATAAAGGGTAAACGAACTATAATTAGAAAGAAGTGTGTAACTAAGAGTCTGAGACTCTTGAAAGTGATATACACAGTTATCTATGGATCATTCCTTTTTATATTTTGGAGTAGACAAATATATTTTATCACATTCATAGAAAATTACTCTCACATTGGATATCTTTATATTATAATAAAGATCAGATGCTTTAGATGCTTTTAAAATTCATAATGCTGAAGTTGAAAATCAACTTGACATAAAGATTAAAATCGCCAGATTTAATTGTGGTGTGAGTAATATGGCGGACATGATGAATTAGGTCGCAATCCAAGACCCTTCACTAAGTCCTACAGGATTGTGGCATTGCCGTCCACTACACCATGCCTAGAAGTTTAGAGCAAAATAGTATAGCTGAAAGGCGTAATTACAACCTAATGGACATGGTGCGTAGCATGATTAGTAATTTGGCATTGCTAGAATCTTTATAGGGTCACGCGATCAAAACTGTTATTCCTATCGTTAATCAGGTCCCTAGCATGGTTATATGAAAATCCCTTTCGATTTATGAAATGGGAGAAAATCAAGTCTCCAATAACTCCACTATGGAATTATCCTGCAGATGCTAAACCCTATAACACACATAAAAGAAAACTTGACCCTAAAATTATAACTTGTTTTTTTATTAAATACCCAAAAATGTCAAAAGGTTGTAGATTTTATTGTGTATACCCAAAAAGGTCAAAATGTTACAAATTCTATTATTCTTCTCACTCTATAAGGATTATAAAGACTGAGAATACCATGTTCATTAAAGACACCAATAATAATGGAAGCTCGAACATTAAAAATGTTGTATTCGAGAAAGATCAGACTGTGATTCCCATAAAATCATTCATAGTAACGTGGTTATACATTTGTAGTTGAGTTTGTGATAATTACACATCATTATGAATAACTTTTAATACAACCTACTGAAGAAAGAAATCAAAATTTAATTCCAGACAATGAGCTATTAAGAAGATCATTGAGAGAGATGAAGCTTGCGATTTCTGAAGATTATATCATCTACTTGCAGGAGCGCGAGTTTGACATAAGGGTGAAAAAGTTTCTTAATCGTTTATGTAAACTAAACAGGGTGCTAATGATTTAATCAATGAATGAATTAAAATTCATGTAGGATAACAAAGTTTATAATCTTATAGAATTACACAAATGAATTAAACCAATCGATTATATGTGAGTCTTTAAAGCTAAGCGAGACTCTAAGGGTAATGTCGAAAGATATAGGGCCAGGCTAGTTACTAGGGGTTTTAATCAATGTAAAAACATTGACTTTAAGGAGAGTTTCTCACTATTAAATAAAGATTCCTTCAGAACATAATAAGTCTTATGACTCATATGAATTTAAAGTTATACCAAATAAATGTCAAAATTGTATTTTTTTAATGATGAAAATCTGAAGAAAAAAAACATATATACAATACAACTGAAAGGTTTTGTGACCAATGGCTCAAAACTTATGGTTTGCAAACTCAATAGATTCATTTATGGATTAAATATAGGCATCACGATAGTGGTACCTGAACATTGCCGATGAGTGTATCTATGTCAAGATCAATAGGAGCAAGTTCATTATATTGATTTTGTACATTAACCATATTTTATTAGTTAGCAATGATATTATGCAATGTGTTAAAGATTTGAGATGATGAATCTTAGTGACCCCTCCTTTATCATTACCATTAAGATAGGTCTTGACAGATCATGTGGACTGCTTAGCTTTTTGTAGTAAGCATATATCAACAGGGTACTCAAAAGGTATAAGATGCAAAACTCTAATGCTGTCAATTGTTCATCGTAAAAGGGTAATAAATTCAATTAATTATAGTGCCCGAAAAATGATCTGTAAAAGAATCATATAAAAGATTTTTCATATGCATCAGCAGTAGGGAACATCATGTATGCTCAAGTCTGCGCACGACTGAATATCACTTTTGTAGTTGAAATGTTGGGCAAATATCTTCCCAACCTAAAAATGCAATATTGGATAGTTGCAAATAACGTATTACGTTACTTGCAATATAGAAAGTCCAACCATTTAGAGTTTGTTGGATACTTAAACATAAAATTTGTCGGTTGACTTGATGCTAAAAAGTTAAATTTTTACCATGTTTTATGATGGTTGGTGGGGTTGTATCTTGAAAGAGCGTGAAACAAACAACAACCTCATCCACCACAGAAGTCGAGTACGTTATCTGTCATGAAGCTACAAATTAGACAATATGGCTACAAAGTTTATTCTTTGATTTATGTGTATTAGAGCATATCCCGAAATCATTAAAAATTTTGTGACAATTTAAATGCGATAAATTTATTAAGTAACAATAAGCATTCATCAAAGTTGAAGTATATTGACATTAAATATTTTGTTGTGAAGGAATGTTTATAATCGTTAGGTATTTGTGAAACTTATCAATACTTAACAGATTATAATAGATCTACACACTAAATGACTCCTTATCATGCTATTTCAGGAGCATACAACTTTTATGTGAGTTATCAATCCTACTGATGTATTCAATTAGTGAGAGTTTAATTTGATCAATTTGCACATTTCATTTATGCAGTTTTGACGCTTCTATTTATTGAGTTTGTTTTCGCTTCTCATTAAGTATGCATAATTTTGGTTTGAGCAGATGAAATTTAAACCTTATTTCATTGAAGATAAGCATGTTTGATCACACTATATATTTAATATCTAAACCAAATTTACATGTCTTTGATTTATGTCATTAAGGTTGATGGTATTCGTGATTGTTATTTGTCTCACTTTACAAAGGTTAAATATTGTAATGACTACCATGATCTGATGCTGGTAATTTTAATCGACTAAATTATAAAAGCGTTGCTCGTAATATTCAATAAATATATTGGTTAACCATTCGGATGTTTTCTTTCAAAATGAAAAAAACATGTTTTGCAAATTATGTTTTGAAATAAATATTTAAACATCGATAAGTATAGCATAAGTGGGAGAATATAAGACTTATATAAGGTGGGTTTAATATGGACTCTGCTAAAGTTGTGGCAATATTAAAAATATGTAAAATGTGTAAGGGGTGGTATGCTGATTTACACTGTATTTATTGGACCTAAAAACATTTAGTGTGGAATCATAAATGAGGAGGAGTTTTGATGGGTTTTTAAATAACTAAACAAGTAAAAAATCCTTCAATCTCGCCTCAAATAAACATTAATTGGGTCCTCACACCTATATACGATAATGAAAGCAATTCTCTCTATCTCATAGCTTCCTTTAAAGGTGTAAGGTGTGGAAGATATGATTTATCCAATTTAACAAATTTCTTTTATGGCTTATCAAACAGGTATGTAGTTCAATTTAGTTATTTTGATTCTCATAATTGATGAATATATCGATCTCCTATTTCACAATAGAGATTATATTCTGAACTTGAATTTTTTTTTTTTATCTAGTTTGCACCTGACACGACCCAACTTGGTTTGACCCATGAATTAATAAAATTATATTTCACACTTAAATGTTCCTGATATATCTATTGATCAATTGGGCCATATATGTGAAAAGAAATAAACATTTTAAAAGAATGAAACCAACAATCAATGTTTAAGGTGGATGGGTTAGCCAATCAAATATTAGAGTGATAAATTTGTAAGATATAACATGTTCATATAAACTTGGGTTAGGTTAGGTTACTTTAAAATGCATGACTTGAGCTCAAGCCTCATTTGAAAATTGATGGGCAATGAATGTGAAACCTAAGTTGGGTGACGGACTAAGTTGTTAGGTCCAAGCCCAACCCACAGCTAGTCTAGCTCCTAGTCTAGCTCGTTAAATCAGTCAAGCTATCTAGCAATTGCCACCCTTAGTGACCTATGGACGGTATGTTCAGATCTATTCCACCAAACTCGGGTGGGACACACTGCCAACAAGAAGGGTTGTAACCCACTAGCAATACATTTGTAAGTGAGGCTATTGAGGTGGGTATATTTTATTAAACTCGTTCATCAAGTGTGAATCCTAGTTATGAAGGGAAATGCAAAATCACCTGGTCAAAAACTTAGGTGGGCCACGAACTCGGAGGTTTTAGGTGCAATTTTATGCTGTTTCTAGTGTTGTGGCCCGTCCAAGTTCTTTTACGGAGCGATCTTTCTGTATTTATGCCGAACTTAAAAACTTTCACATGATAGATGTGGTGGATGTCAAACATGCTACATGGGGGCTCAAGAGCGGATAGAACGGGAATAGAAAAGGAACCACGCTAGCCTGACCATGCCTAGATGTGTGTCTACTACTAATCGAGTGGCACATGAGGGACAATGTGCAGGAGATCCACCCCGTCCATCATGTGTGTTGCTTCTTGCTCGCCTTAAATTCATGAATCAGGGCCGTCAAAAACTCAGGTAGGCCGCACAGGGGTAGGGGATCTGGGACACCATTAGTCAAGTGCCGAGTGCAAACCCACCGTGGATGAAGTGATTTTCCAAAACCAACCAAGTTTTCGATAGGTGTGATATGAGAACCCAAGGCCAAACATTAGGTGGCGCAGTTGATGGACAACGTGAATCTCCTGAATGTGTAGTGTTTGCTCACAATCAAGATGAGAGGTGGATTAATTGTGGTCCAACTTGCTACTGGATGGACCAATGAAAAGTGATATTTGTGCACATATTGCAGACACGCAAGTTACATGTGCACTCACCAACAGGAAGTTAAAGCTTTGTAGGGCCCACAATGATGTGGGTGAGAAATTCATTGTGCTCATCTGATTCACATGCCCACGGTATACAAGAACCCTAAGCGGAGAGGTAGATCTATAACTCGATTGGACTGTACCATTGGAAATAGTGGGGATAGAATGCCCACCACTTAATTCTTTGTGGGACTATAAAAGTTTTGGATCTAGCTAATGTTTGTGCTTTCAGTTCATCCCATTGGGAATAACCGCATGAACTGTTTGGATCGCATATAACCATCATAGTGGGTTCTAGAAAGATTTTAATGGTGGCCGATTCTATTCTCAATTTTCAATTGTGTGGCATGTGAGTCTTGGATATACCTAGTTTTTGTGTTCAAATTTCTAACCAACCTGACAGTGGGCATTAGTGTGGGGTCGGCTGAGATGTGAGTGAGAAATCCAAAATAGCGCATGTTATTAGAAGGGATGGGATGGTATTAGGTGGGATTAACATCATTTATTACACAATGATTACATGTCTGGTAATCCCATGGTATTTCCATATCCAATCTCATGTTTGGGATCAAATACTTACCATGGGAAAACCATTGGATTAAGCAAAATCCCATTTGGCGGACCATGGAATTGCAATCAAAGGACCAAATTCACAACAGATGTCCGTCACTTGAACATGTATATAACCATAGTGTCATTTATAAAGGACTTATATGGATGGACGGCATGGATAAAACACATGCATCAATGTGGGGCCCACGTGTGTGGGATTTTGAAATCCCATGCAAATCCCACATGGGATCCAGTGCAATTCCATCCCACCTAATCCCAAGCCTCCCATCCTTCCCAAACATCATATGGAATTTGCACGGAACCAAATGCAATCCCATCCCACCAAATCCCATCTAATACCATGCCCCAAACACCCCCTAAGTCTCTCTTGCTAACGTTAGGAGGTGAGCTTTTTTTTTTCAATTTTTATTTTATTTTTATTTTTTATGGGGTTAGTTGACACACCCCCATTGTTAGTATACCCACCCACCCTTGTGAGTCACATCACAATGTTAGCCATCTCCACTATGGTAATGGATGCCAGGACCTCATTGTTGAAATGAGGCTATCTTCACTTGAGCAATGAGGCTATCTTCACTTGAGCTATGGACCAGGGTGTAAGTTAGGAGGTTAGCTTAAAAATGAGGTATATCCAAAACTCATGTGGACCATACTATAAGAAATAACGGGGATGGAAAGCCAACCGTTCAAACATTTATAGAGTCCACAATTGTGTTCATATGCCATCCAAACCATCTATAAGGTAGTTTTAATTGAAGTGAACCAAAAACACTAATGTTAGCCCAAGCCAAAACTTTACACCATAAAAGATTCAACATTCGCCACAGTTCATGTAGCGTGGTCCACTTGAGTTGATTACCTGGGTGGATTTCTCGGTGGGCTCATGTAGCTTTTGACTATAGAAATTCCTGTGGGCGCAGGCGAATGCAATGATGTTTTCATTTCCAGCGTGGTTCAAAGCTTATAGTCGCACACGCTGATGCCCCACCTTGATAGGATGCAAATTGCCTGTGCCCTCCCACAGGTATGCCCCAAAGAAATCCACTCCATCCATCAGTTTCTCAAGCTTACACTAGCAGGAGAGTCCGAAAATCAGGCCTATCGAAAACTCAGGTGAACCATGCCAGGTGAAATAGTGGGGATTCAACGCCCACCATTAGAAACTTGGTGGGCCATGGAAGTTTTGTATCAGGATGGTATTTGTGCCTACCGTTTATTCCAGCGGGAGTAACGTTATTAACGGTTTAGATGGCATATAAACATCATAATCGGCTTAAGGAAGGTTTGAACGGTGGACGTTTCCATTATCACTGTTTCCTTTCGTGTGGCTCAGATAAGGTTTTGATCTTCCTAATTTTTTGATTCCCGTCATAGCGTGAGATTGAAAAGATGATGAACGGTGTGGATTTCTCACAGGCCTGTTTGTGGGCGCCACATCCGAGAAGATGAAATTCCTGTGGGCGGACAGATGATGAGATGAGCTTTCCGTTGTAGGAACGCCAGGGTTTTCCATATGTTAAGAGCCATCTCCCGCCTACTCTCCAGAGCGAGCGGAGAGAGAGAGAGAATGGTGACGCTTGTGGTGGCAACGACCGTCGATCCAGCTTCCATCGGCCCTGCTTCAGCGCTCTTAGCCATGCCCGGCTGGCATCCTGGCCCCCCAGTGCAGGTTAGCATTCTCCCCCCTTCTTCTTCTCTTCTGCGTACGCCGCCGCCTTCTCCTGTTCCTCCCTAACAGTGACGACGCGGCCCTTACCGTAGGGCCCACCTTGATGCATGTATTCTATATCCACTCCGTCCATCCGTTTTACCAGATCGTTTTAGGTCATGAGCCAAAAAATGAAGAAGACCTGAGTCTCAGTTGGAACATACCATAGGAAACAGTGGTGATTGAACGCGCTACCAGGGCCCATCGTATTTTTGTAATTTTTATTTGCCTTCTAACCTGTTGATAAGTTCACATAAATATGGATGAAGGGAAAAAACAAATATCAGCTTGATTCAAAACTTTTGTGGCCCATTAATGGTCAATCACCACTGTTTCCTATGGTATGGTCCACCTGAAAATTGGGTCTGCTTCATTTTTGGGCTCATAGCCTAAAATGATCTGAAAAAATGGATGGACGGCGTGGATATAGAGTACATACATCAACGTGGGCCCCACGGTAAGGGCTGCACCTAATCCGCTCCCCTCTAAACGTGAGTACCCCTTCACTGCATCCTGATTGTTCATCACCCACTAATTCGACTACTACTACTACTACAACACCGGTGTGGTGCTCACGATCACACCTTTCCCTCCACGGTGCCCCTTAGGAATAGCCCTTTTTTCTCTATTTCTCGTTTCAGATTTTTTTTTGGAAATGATTTGAACTATGATGAATGTTGTCAAATCACATAAAATCGCCTGTGGGAGTTTTGTGCTTTGGCATGTGGGAGTTTTGTTACATAGGGCCTGTGGGAGTTTTGTGCTTTGGCATGAAACTTTTGTTGCCACAACTTTTATCATGAATCCTGACAAAATGGTGACCTAATAAGATTCGTGCAGCGGTGACCTAACAAGATTCATGTAGCTGTCCCTAGTTAGTTGGGATAAAGCTTAGATGATGATGATGGTGGTGGTGATTAATGATATCATTCATATTTTTTAAGTGTTCTTGGATGACCCTAACCGTTTAGTTGGTGGCCATCAAATGGATAGTTAAAAGACAATGGTCACTGTCCAAATTTAACAGCCAAATGGTCATTCGACCCATGTTATATTCAGGCTATGCTTATACAGAAGGGGATCCATGATTTTAGCTGTCTGGACTGTTATACATGCAGGCCACATGTATAATGGAAAAATCGTAAGCATTTGAGAAATGTTGGAAAACGTACATAGTAGTCTAGCTGTATGCCTTTTTTTTGTGCAGTTCACATGGTGGAATATGTTCAGTGTAATGATTTTCATTTCTCCATTGCTATGAGATGAAGTGCTGTGTTGGATACACCTAGTGAATGGATGGTGACTGATAGAGTATACAACAATGTAGAGTTACATACAGTTTATAATGGTTTGCTAAATGCACGCATTTGTATACCTGTGCTCATCTAAATGCTAACATACATGCCAATTTGGCACGTGCTCAATATTTGAGATTTCCATGAGATTGGCTACATTGTTTAGATCATTGTGCACAAAAATCATGATGGTACTTCTCAGGTAGTCAAGAGTGTACAAAACAAATGGAAGACCAAAATGATTTTTTCCAGCCATCCATTTGTTTTGTGCACCATGGCCAACCTTAGCAAGGTATCCCAAAACGGTTACGATACGGCCGTATCGGCCTTTACGTAAAGGAAACGGTGGTGGCCGTTACGCGTTACGGGGTCGTAACGGCCGTTACAGAAAAAATAGGCCGTAACGGCCCCGTAACGGCCGTTACGGGACCGTTACAGCCCTGTAACGGACCGTTACAGCCCCGTAATGGTCCCGTAACAGTCATGTAACGGTCCCGTAACGGTCATGTAACTGTTTTCTTCAGAAAATAAAAAGGGGCCGTATCGGCCGATACGGGGTCCGTAACGGCCGTTACGGCTCGTATCGTAACGGTAACGGTGGTGGCCGTTACGGCCACCGTTACCGTTATGGAACACCTTGAACCTTAGGAGTATGCCAACCTGATTTTTTGGTGAGATGATCTGGACAGTATGAGCCACATTATGGACAGCTTGGATCTCACATGCATGTGCCATATGGCACATGCTCTGATATGTAGATGAGCAGGGCCACATGCATGTGGTTTAAGCATACCTCTAGTTTATGTATATGCTTACACAAATTGGAATACTGAGTCAAAAAGTCCTTTTTTTTAACCAAATGCCACAACCTTAACAGTTAGCCCATTTCCTTTCTTGGGTACCTAAAGGATTTCTAATATTATTTGCTCTTTTACTCTTTTTAGGACATACCGAGTTTTGTAAATGGAGAGGTGAGGCTATTAAAGCATGATAGCAGTATTGTGGCGGAGGATAACCTGGATAAGCGTTGGGAGGACGCTACTGGGGAGGTCGTGGATGAAGTTATATTTCTTAGCAGGCACACTGCAGTTTCGAATCGCCCTGCACTCACGGTTCATCCAATTGGTATGCAATATTTCACTATTAGGTTGAATCTGCTCATTGTTTGTGAGAAGAATTTGCATCTTGCATGGTGTGCTCCGAATCGGGATAGTAAAATACTTGTGTATGATCATTTAGCAATATTGCAATGACATGAACCTTTCAAAAAAATAAAAAATAAAATGAAATGACATGATGCCAATATTGGTACTGGGATCACAAGCCTCATTTGGGCCTATATGCTATGCTCCTAGGTTTGGTGGGCCCCATCGGGTCTAAAAGTTTCAATGCAGTTGGCTATTAGGTTGGGCTAAAGGCAAGTTGGTTTGTTGGTCAGGTTAGTCTAGGCCAGGCTGGGCCATGGTAGTAGTGAGTTATGTTGGTTGTAGACAAATTCATTTTGTGTCATTTATTTACACATTGCACATTGGCTAGGTTTGGGCTTCATGAAATTTTGGCCGAGTTGGGCTTAGAGAAATTAGCACGCCACGGGTTCGATCCCATGCCTTGTACTGTCAGACCATGCACAGGTTGACTGGATGGATCCAAGGCCCAGCCACTGACACTCCTAATACGGATACTTCATGGGTACCCCGTGGGACACCATTTGGAAGTATATCTCGTACCCGATCTAACAATTTCTTGCTTTCTTGTCTTTAAAAAAATGTAGAAATTTCGTGGATCCCAATGTTAGTTTCACTAATTTTTCTTTTAATAAAAATCCCATATTACTGATAGAAAAATGTCAATTTCACTAATTTCAATGTGTTGTAAAGGCTAAATTAAAAGGTAATAATAAGGCCAATAAAACTGAAACTACTGGTATGATATGAAATCTTTTCTTAGAAAAATCATAAAAATAAACATGAATATGATGTAGTTGATGCGGTTCTATCACTCGTATCCTAGACTTGGGGAGATGCACATCATACCTCATAAGTCATATCTACCTCCTGTATCCACACACATGTTTGTGTTCATGTATGGGCATTCCTAGAGCATTTGAAGTTGATATGCTTAAGGGAACATAATCAGGTTTTGGATATGTTGACGGACTGTGATGGATGGTGATGCTCACACGTGTGGCCCACTTCACATGGAGATTATGGTTTCTATTGTTTCATTTCATTATTCCTTTTGTGTAGTCCTTAAGATGATGTGTTAGCACAATTTAAGCATATGGACTTTGGTTATGGACTAACTTAAGCACCGGGGTATTTTTGTACTTTCACATATATTAAAAAAGCCCTAATGATAATAAGAGGAGAGGCTAGGGGCGTCACACGTTCTAAGCCTTCACTCTCTCTTTTCCCTTGCTCCTTCTCATATTCTCCCTCCTCCTCCTTCTCAATCTAACTCAAGGAACATGATACAATGATGACTAATAGCTTTGCAGTTAGTTAGTTACTAGTGATAGTTCTGTCAAGTGCAGCCCCGAGGTTCTGACACATGATGTTCTTTAGGTGTACCCCATTTATCTGAAGATGAGATTCCGCCTGCTGGTGGAAAGCCTGGGTGGGCAGGACCACCGAGTCCACGGATAGGACCATGGTTGAGGCTCTTGAAGACAATTGCTGAAACACAGAATCTGACTCCTGAATTTGAGGTATGCTCACTTTGAACTAAGATAATATTTATATAACAATCAGACAGTCTTCGTGTCATCTCCTTTGGTGCAATTACTCAGCTACATATGCAGTAATATTGATATCTATCTCTCTTGAATATCTGCAACTCATTATTGAAAATGGGGATGATTATGATGTAAAAGTAATTCCCCTCTGTACCCACAATAGAAGATTGGTGCATTTCCAAGTGTGCGTGTACGTTACTAACTAGTTACACGAGGGGCTCTGTGTAGCCCCAAATTCTTGAAAGAAATTAAATATAACTCTCATGCCTTAAGCAGATCTTAGAGTCCATGTCTGCAATCTGCATACAGCTTTCATTGTTCAGGTCATAAATAATATTTCTAATTTGAGTTCATTAATCAGTTCGTTAAATAGTTATCAATGCATTAATTCCTTTTTTTGTCATTTTCCCCTTGTTGCAGGTTACATTAGAGGCAACTCATCATGGACCTCTGGTTAATACTCCCACCATGTTTGTAGAGATTGGTAAACCTTTGCTTTCTTACTTTATCAAGCTAATCAATATGTATTCTAATGTCATAATTGATTGATTTTTCTTTTTTCTTTTTTACATTCTATCGTTGTCGTCGTCGTCGTCGTCATCATCATCATCATCATCGCTTTTCTCCAAACTATTTGGTGTTGTTTTTAAATGGTAGGTCGGCGAAAGTTTTATGATTGGCTGCCCACAAGATATCTACCTTCCTCTTTTACTCAAGCTCTTGGAGCTAGCCATGGTAGAGGCTCACATTGATGCCATAGTTGACCCGTAGCCCAACTATTACATGCAGGCTCCAGAGGGTGAGCACAAAAATGTAAGGTCATTGAGGGGCAATTGCTAGGCAAACTGCTGAGCACAAAGAAACACAAGTGTACCTCTGTTGGAACAAAAGTGGAAAGGACATACTCAAATAGTTTTTTTTTTTTTTTTTAATTTTCTTTAGGACATACTCAAATAGTTGGCTGCAAGTAATAAAAGGGAACCCATTGATAGTTATGCATATGCGCATGTCTCTCCATATAGAGGATTTAATTTATCAATTAACTTTTTTTTAATTGATAATTTTGGTAGACTTAAGATTGTCCTAAATGAGAAAAAATATTTATTAAGATTGCCATGATCTAACTCCTTTTAATAACATGGGTGTATCTACATCATCATTGTCGTCATCGTACTTGTCATGGTCATTATCATCATAACCTTATCTTGGCTATTTGGGGTTGGCTTTACAAATAATGTTTTGCCAAGTTTGAATAGGAATTCTCATGGTAGCTTGGCAAAAGTTCAATGACTGGCTGACCACCTAGTTGACATTAACCCTCTACCTAGGACAGGCTTGGCTGCCGCAATTGGTAGCAGGTTGGGTTATGGACGTGTAACGCCCCGATTTTTGAAACCCGAGTTCTAGACCCGTGTTCTAAAAATCCGAGCGTTAGCCTATGAAGATAACCCACATTTCATTCAATTTCCAAGTTTCATTTCAAAAAGGGTATTCATAGCAGAAGAAAACAAACCATGCACATACGAAAGTTGTAACTTACATCCCAAAGTATCAGAGTGGTGCCCATAGGGCTTATACAAACCAAATACTTCAAATTCGAAATCAAAATACTGTAATGAACAATTATAATTATATACAAAATTCAAAGCACCAATCATCAGACATGGCCCTTTGGTCCACGACATCAGCACAACCTGAGCATCATTTAAATCACCTGCATCACTTGTACAATTGAAATTTAACAGCATGAGTGGCCAGCTCAGTGTGACGTCCCCTCAAAATTACACACCAACATTGTTAACCAAGCATAGTTCGAAAAGAAAATATACAAAACATCCATAATGCAATCTTTCTTAAATGCAAGAATGCATGCACATGTCCCTCAGCCTGTGGATGCTCATCCAGCTAGAAAATGTGATCCGAAAGTCACTAAGGACACATCGGCCTCACAATGCAAATCCATCAAAAGTAGCCATCACAAGCGAAAATGCCAAAGGTACGTGCTTACAGTGAATGACTCATCCAATAAATCGATTAATGGTGGTCTGGAGCCAGTGAAAATACCAAAAGGGTACGTGCTTACAGCAACCAGACTACTTGACGGTAATATGGCTCGTCACCACATGTCCCATCACTCGTTAGTGCCATGATATGCATGATTAAGCTAACCATTATTAGCCCAATTTACACCCAAACCGATTATGGAAATATCCTTACAACTAGTGGCCTTCCAACCCCATAAGTCACAATATATTTTTCCCACACAAGTCCAACTAGGGACATAATCAAGAGCTCAACTCATCAAGACACTTAGTCCAACAAGTCCATCCAATGACATAATTAGGAATTCTTCCATTAGCCACAAGGGCACATCGTATCGTATAATCACTTTCATAGGCCACTAGTTTAAGGTCCCACACAATCCAAACCATCCATGATAACAACTAATGCTTACTAAATAAGGGATAAAACTTAAATAAGGGATAAAACTATCATAACTTGAAGAGACATCCAATTACATAAATAATTCTAGGATGTGAGAGTCAATTCTAATCAACATGCTGAAGCATATAAGTGGCCTTTACAACATGAATTTAGATTAATTATTCATATAGACATTAAGGTATTTGAGCTAAGCATAGTTAAACATGTTGATTTATGTAACCAATAGGCATAATAAACTCAAGTGCAAACTAAGTATGTTTCAACCTATATAATGACTAAGCATGCTATTAGCATAAACCATTTAACAGCAATAATTAAAATGGAAACTATCACTCAACCAACAAGTGGGTGGAAAGCCCAAGTGGAGGAATCATCACCTTAAGAATCGAAATGTCTCCTAATGTTGCTTGAAACATGCGTACGCGCTCTAGAATTCAACCCTACCACGTTTTAGACCATTTATGCCGTTTGATTACCATATCCCATAATTTTTACAGTTAGGATCAACCTTAGGGTGGTGACTCTAAAATTTTATGGAATTGGTCTATACAATCTAGACTTAGGGTTTAGGATTTAAATGACCCATTTAATACTTTATGAAGGTGGTGGATCCCATGGATGTAGCCCTACGTAGATTTTAATTAAACGGAATTTCCATGCAGAGATGATTTTGGGCTAAGTTTGGGTTCAATTCGTAATCATAATGGGCCAGCTTCTTGAGAACTAAAATGACCATCTAGTAGCCCTATGCATGGGCTTGAAAACCCACAAGGCGGACCTCCTTGGTTGCCCGCATACAGATTTTAGCATTGCCCCAAACATGGGCACTTGGAATAGTTGTGCAGAAAACAGTACAGTAATGGTTTTGGCCCAACTTTGGGCATGTACCACCATCAGATGGGGCTACATTTTTGCGTGACGACAAGTGCCCCTAGTAGACCCATATGGTCTACAAAACCCACATTATAGGATGTGCCGGATGCACTCATGAAAGTTTTAGCGCATGGCCAAACATGGCTACTTGAAATTTCTGCATAATATTTCTCGGCTCCATTTTGGGATCAACTTCCCGATCATGTGGGGGCTGCCTTAATGTCAAATTATTAATTTTAATAATCATCTTTGGGTTAATTATAAGCATATAATTATTAAAATAAAAATAATTATTTTATGACTTAGGATATTTATCAGCATAAATAGGTGATCCTAATCGATTAGACAAGTCCTAAGACCCTTTTCAACCATTGATGTGCCAATTGGGATCAATCCAACTGTTGAGTTGTGTAAAACACTAGGATTATTGGAAAAATCAGTTGGTATAGTCCACCCTGGCTTCAGACCTGCCTCATCTTTAGACCCATTGCCCAAAACAGTAGAGAAAACAAATGGACGGAGTAGATCTTTCATTACACCACTGTGAACCCCACATCTTCTGTGCATGAGTACATAATGGGATGCACTAGCTGTGCACTGGGTGTCAGCTCCAGTCAAACAACGCCGACCCGTGCTTTCTCTAAAAGGAGAGAACTCTCTCTCTCTCTCTCTCTCTTTCCGTTTTCTTTCTGCCGGACGTGATTCGAACAGGGTTTGTTCGTGCGTCCAATGGTGGCCCACCATTTTGGGCCATCATCAAAATTCGAGCTGTTCATCACATAGAGAACACGATTCTGACCAAAACCCGAGTATTTCCACATGCTAGCGCACATGTTTGTGCACACGATTCTCGGCACAAATAGGAGTTGCGTGCCACTATTTTGCCAAGAACGGAAATCCCGTTTTCCCCTCCACGCTGGCAATCCAATCCACCCCTCCCCCTCACTCCTAATAGTCCATTAGAAGCCGATCTCGACCCTCCATTTCCTTCCTCATTTAGGCTGTCCGTATATAACTTTTTGAGGGCGGAAGGAATCTTCCTCCTTTCGTGCTGGCACGATCCTGGCCCTCCATCTGCTTGTGGAAGGTTTTTCTCGGCTCATCCAAGCCGTAAGTGCTAGGGCATCTAGCTTCTGGAGAGAAAACTCTGTGAGAAGATCTCTCAATGCAAGATTTTGCCGTGGCAAAAATTATTGGAAGCCTACGTTAGTCTGGGAACTGTGCTGAATGGTGGGCCCCACTCACTAATCCGAGGTGTTGGATCGATAGACCACGACCTATTTCATCCATCGCTGGTGTCCGATCGAAACCATGCAAGTGAGGCGAGTGTTAGATTTTTAAATCTCGGGTCGGTGGTGCAATAGGCAGTGGTAAACTAGCCTTTCAATTATAGCCATCCGATCTTATCCAGAGGGCCTTTAACGACTATAAATAGCCTATTGCTATTTATGGAGAGGGCATTCTCTTGCCTGAAACCTTAGGAGGATTCGGTTGCAAGAATAGTTGGGGGAGAGACAATAGCAAAAGAAAGAGAGAGTGATTTGGGGCGCCGTTTTCAGCCCTTCTCGTAACAGGTCGTTGCCTCTAGCTACCCAAACCGAAGAGAGTGAGGAAAGAGAGAAGAGAGAAGAGGGAAGAGAGAAAGAAAGAGAGAAGAGAGAAGAGAGAAGAGAGAGGAGAGTGGGGGGTGAGCGTGCGTGTGCAGCACTGTGGGGCTGCCACCTTTGGTGCGTTGGTGTCGTCCGGCTGCTGCCCTCCTTTGGCATGTGCCTCCTCCACCTAGGCTGTCCAATTGCCGCTAGTTCAACAGCTTGGGTCTAGGGTGTCCGCGGTTGAACCACTCAAGCTGCCCACTTGAAGGTGAGCCTTCTCCGTCTCGAACTAGCTCCTTGGGCCGACAGATACTCTTGGGACGGAGTACCATCTAATGTGGTACCAGAGGTATCACCATAACAACCCTTCAGCCTTGTTTCGCATTAAACTCCTTTAGTTAAACTAGGTTAACATGTATTCGGGCCCCTTGTAGGTTCGACCTTGGATAATCTTATGAGCTCCTGTGATTTTTGGAAACTGAACTCTATCAGTTGATAGCAGTCTTCAGAAACACTACCAAATCAAGCTGAAGTTTGGTACACTAGACTCCGTTCATCCAGGTGACGGTCTCTAATCGAGTTAACCCACCCTTGATCTATGTTTTGTGCACATTTTAATTGGTGCTTGCTGCCCATAGAGGTCGCAAAGTTTAGTTTTCCATTTTAGAATTCTGTCTGATTTTTAGTGTTTTGGGCCATGTTTGGGTGTCCTTGGTGGGCCCCACGTGCGAGCAATGTGGGGGCCACCACTTGGGCTTTCTATTCTCTATATGTGGCTACACGAATGACATTTTACCTTGCCTAAGGCAGCCCCCACGTGATCGGGAAGTTGATCCCAAAATGGAAAATGGGGCCGAGAAATGTTGTGCATAAAATTTCAAGTAGCCATGTTTGGCCATGCGCTAAAACTTTCATGTGTGCATCCGGCATATTTGGGTTTTGTAGACCACATATGGGTCTACCAGGGGCACTTGTCGTCACGCAAAAATGTGGCCCCATCTGATGGTGGTATATGCTAAAATCTGTATGTGGGCAACCAAGGAGGTCCGCCTTGTGGGTTTTCAAGCCCATGCAGAGGGCTACCAGATGACCATTTTAGTTCTCCGGAAGTTGGCTCCTTGTGATCACGAATTGGACCTAAACTTAGCCCAAAATCATCTCTGCATGGAAATTTCGTTTAATTAGAAATCTACATAGGGCCACATCCATGGGATCCACCACCTTCATAAAGTATTAAATGGGCCATTTAAACCTTAAACCCTAAGTCTAGATTGTATAGACCAACTCTCTGAAATTTTAGAGCCACCACTCTAGGGTTGATCCTAACTGTATAAGTTATGAGATATAGTAATCTAACTGCATAAATGGTCTAAAACGTGGTAGGGTTGAATTTTAGAACGCGTACGCATGTTTCAAGCAACATTGGGAGACGTTTTGATTCTTAAGGTGATGATTCCTCCCCTTGGGCTTTCCACCCACTTGTTGGTTGAGTGATAGTTTCCATTTTAATTATTGTTGTTAAATGGTTTATGCTAATAGCATGCTTAGTCATTATATGGGCTGAAACATGCTTAGTTTGCACTTGGGTTGATTATACCTATTGGTTACATAAATTGACATGTTTAACTGTGCTTAGCTCAAATACCTTGATGTTCATATGAATAATTAATTTAGATTCATGTTGTAAAGGCTACTTATATACTTGAACATGTTGATTGGAATCGACTCTCACATCTTGAAATTATTCGTATAGTTGGATGTCTCTTCAAGTTATGATGGTTCTATCCCTCATTTAGTAAGCAATTGTTGTGATCATGAATGGTTTGGATTGTGTGGGACCTTAAACTAGTGGCCTGTGAAAGTGATTATACGATACGATGTGCCCTTGTGGCTAATAGAAGAATTCCTGATTGTGTCCTTAGATGGACTTGTTGGACTAAGTGTCTTGATGAGTTGAGCTCTTGATTATGTCCCTAGTTGGACTTGTGTGAGAAAAATATATTGTGACTTATGGGGTTGAAAGGCCACTAGTTATAAGGGTATTTCCATAATTAGTTTGGGTGTAAATTGAGCTAATAATGGTTAGCTTAATCATGCATATCATGGCACTGACGGGACATGCGGTGACGATCCATATAACTGTCGGGTGGTCTGGTTGTTGTGAGTATGTATCCTTTTGGTATTTTCACTGGCTCCAGACCACCATTGATGGATTTATTGGGTGAGTCATTCACTGTAAGCATGTACCTTTGGTATTTTCGTTGGTGATGACTACTTTTGATGGATTTGCATCGTGAGGCTGATGTGTGTCCTTAGTGACTTTCGGATCACATTTTCCAGCTAGATGAGCATCCATAGGCTGAGGGACATGTGCATGCATTCATACATTTAAGAAAAATTGCATTACGGATGTTTTGTATGTTTTCTTTTCGAACTATGCTTGGTTAACAATGTTGGTGTGTAATCTTGAGAGGACGTCACATTGAGCTAGCCACTCATGCTGTTAAATTTCAATCGTACAGGTGATGCATGTGATTTAAATGATGCTCAGGTTGTACTGATGTCGTGGACCAAATGGCCATGTTTGATGATTGGTGCTTTGAATTTTGTATATAATTGTAATTGTTCATTACTGTATTTTGATTTCGAATTTGAAGTATTTGGTTTGTATAAACCCTATGGGCACCACTCTGATACTTCGGGATGTAAGTTACAACTTTCGTATATGCATGGTCTGTTTTCTTCTGCTATGAATACCCTTTTTGAAATGAAACTTGGAAATGGAAT
Organism: Liriodendron chinense; assembly: GCA_003013855.2. Classification (NCBI taxonomy): domain Eukaryota; kingdom Viridiplantae; phylum Streptophyta; class Magnoliopsida; order Magnoliales; family Magnoliaceae; genus Liriodendron; species Liriodendron chinense. Next base: position 49,441 of record PVNU02003140.1, read on the forward strand.
GAAATGTGGATTATCTTTATAGGCTAACGCTCGGATTTTTGGAACTCGAGTTTAAAAAATCGGAGCGTTACAGGATGGTTGTAGCCAATGTTTTAAATAACGAATAGCGTGTGGCATAACGTTCACCCTTCTGAAGCATGAGTCATAAGCTATATTGCGTGTCATGTAAGCTACATGGTACTTCGTGATTTTTAATCAAGACTGCGCTTAGTTGCACCAATTTCATGATATTTTGCACCAAATTAGGCTGATTAATAATGAAATTTAACAAAATTTCATGATATTTGGTGGAATCAAACGCAACCCAAAGTAATAGATAAGGGCAATCATTAAATGTAAAGGTAAAGAAAGTGCAAGGAATTGATTTTGACATTGTTACTAGTATAAAGGTAAAGAAAGATCAAGAAACTGATTTTGACGTTGTTACTTATATTATTTTACTAAAAACATTGAAAAGATTAACTAATTTTTTATTGAAAATAGAAAAATGTAAGAAATCATTAAAAACGTTAATTTATTTTAATGTGGTACTGAAAAATAACATATAATGTGAGCTATGTAGCATATAGGATAGTCCATGTTGCATGTAGCGTAGATAAATTATCATGTAGCGTAGGCTACATGTGACTTAAGCTATTTTCATAAGCTATGTAGCGTTAAGGCTAAGCTATACTATGTAGAATAAGCTACACGATACATAGTGTATCTATTTAAAACACTAGTTGTAGCTGCATATGCTCATGATAGTTTGATGATCTATGGTAGTTTGACTAATATATGTTGTATCAATGACTAGGGAAGAAATTAATTGATCGTGGATGCATGCACGTGTCTATGTATTCTATGTGTACATATGTATATTAAGTTTTAGAACCTATATAAAGAACTAATTATACTCTTAGAATGTCTTGCATAAGGATTCTGTTAATTGGTCATACTATCCCATTACTAGGTATCGTGCAATGCAAAATATTGGTGGGAGGCTTAAGGATTTTAGGCCAAGAGTGTACTAGGAACCCTTGCAAAATATTGGTTAAAAGTTCTAGCCATGAATATGGTGCTGCTTGGAAAGTGGCTTTGGAAGTTCGGGATAGAAGAAGGTAGCTTATGGAAGCATGCAATGTCATATAGACAAGGTTTTAGCTTGAGAGGTTGGTAAAAGGGTACTCTTAGGCTTTAGAAGTTAACTATTCGAAGACCTCACCTGTACTGAAGCTTCACTTTACATGTGTGGTTATTTTCATTGCTGCAAATTTGGATTAGCCTTTGTATCAACCTGATGTGAAGAATGGTTTTCTTTATGGAGATTTGGCTGAAGAAATCTACATGGAGCAACCACTTGAGTTTGTTACTCTGGGGGAGTTAGATAAGTTTGTATATTAAAAAAAAAAAAATCAATTTATTGTTTGAAAAAAAACTCCAAGAGCTTGGGTCAGCAAGTTTAGTAATGTAGTGTTCAAATTCGGGATGAAACGTAGCTAGGCCAACTGTTCCATTATTGTAAGGTGAAGGGAGACAAACACTATTTGTATTGGTTGTATATGTGGACAATATCATCATCATAGACAGTGATAGTACAAAGGTTGATAACTTAAAGAAACTTATATAACAACACTTCTATACGAAGGACTTTGGCTTTCTTGGGTACTTGTTGGGCATTGAGGTGGCTAGATCTAAATTGGACATTGATCTGTCACCACGAAAATATGTGATAGATGTTTGGACAAGATAGGTCTTCTACGAGCCAAGCCCGTTGAAACTCCCATGGATACAAATCAGAAACTTTGTGTTGATCAAAGAATTGGTTGATGATACAGAAAGATATTGTCGACTTGTTGGAAAATTGATCTATCTAATGTTTACCCGACCTGATATCACATATCTAGTCAGCATGGTTAGACAATTTATGTAGGGTTTTGTTGGGTTCCTCATATGGAGGCCATGTTTCGTATCCTCAGGTATTATCTTTAAAAAAAAGCATTCTCAGGTATTTAAAGTGAGTGCTTGGCTGTTGTATCCTCTATAAGTAGAATGGTCATGTCCATATAGATGGATATTTTGATGCAGATTGTATTGGTTCTCCATTTGACAATGTGCTACTAACTGATGTACTTCTCTAAGTGGAATCTAGTTACATGGAAGAGTAAGAAGCAGTGTAGTGGCCCGTTCAAGTGCGCTGAGGCTGAGGGCAATGCCCCATGTAACGTGTGAACTCATTTGGCTCAGAACGTTGATGTGTGAGCTTGAATTTATGCTTGATACCCCATAAGGCTGTATTGTGATAATAAAGTAGCTTCTCATGTTGCAAACAACACATCAAGGTTCACTGTCACTTCATCAGGTAGAAGGTTGCCATCAAGGAAATTTGCATGCTTTTTGTCAAAGTCCCAAGACCATTATGTTCACAAAAGCCCTGGGTCATTCTTAGCTAGATCGCCTCTTTGTCAATCATGATATATATGCTCCAACTTGAGAAAAAGTGTTACGACCATCTCTTTCTCATTGGACTCCCTTATCTTTTAGTATTGATCTCTTTCCTATATTACTAGTTGTTTAGGACATGTTGGGAATTCTTGCTTTTGTTATTAAGGTCATTATGGTCATTATTATATTTACGAAAAAATAAAACGGAAGAGAGTGGCGCCAATCTTTATTCTTATTCTTTCTTGCCTTTCTTCCTCTTTTCCTCTCTTTCTCTTTGTCAATCACGTCCGCATATCGAATAATAGGTCTTCTCATAATGCAATCTATCCATATAGTGTTGGCATCTAATTATGAAGGTTTGTCTAGGAATCTCCCTGTTAGTCTGTTCTTGCAAGAGTAGGAGCATAATTGTTTTTCTTCTTAAATACCATGTCCCCCACTTAATGGATAAGCATTTACCACCAGGGCTAAAGCATCAACGTTAGATGTGTCCTTTTGTAGGAATGTAAGAGAATGAGAGTGTAGAGATGCACAATTCTACCCATCTCTTTGACCCAGTTCATAGGCATGTTACCTGGCATTATTTGAGTGATGTGGAATTACATATAGCTTATATAGATATTAAGGATTTTTGGCCAACTTATATCTGACAGTTTCTTCTGGTTTTTGCAGGTAGCACGGAAGAGTATTGGAAGAGGCAGGATGCTGCGCAGGCTGTAGCTCTAGTTGGGTAGTTTCAACTTTCAAGCAATTTATTGCTTTTGTGTATTTTTAGCATTGATATGCATAGAAGCCGGGGGGAAATTTCAACACAATTATTTTTCCTGCTTGCTAAAAATATGCATTACTAAATGACACAGGAAATAAAAATAATGGCAATTTAGGTAATTCAGAGCAGAAGCCATTGCTAGGATTCTACTGGTTAGATTCTAGGATATTTCAGGAACATTTTTAAAAATGGTGATAACTCTTGAATGGTACACATGACATAGTTTCTAGGCAATCATCACTGTCCAATTATCTGAACCGTGGATGCAGCATTACCAAAAACTTACACTGAGAAGATTGTAATCATCTGTTTTAACCTAGCTGTTCAGGCCATTTACCATTTTACTTTTTAACATCAATTCGACAACCATCAATTGGATAATTAAGATTTCTTGATTAGTGTGATCTTAAAGATATGATCTATGCAAACTGCTTCCTTTCTTTTAAACTTACCTCTCATTTAGTCCTCTTTAGTAAGTAGTGTGGTTGGAAGGTTTTCCATCTTTGTTCTGCAAGCATGGATAGGGGTGTCAAAAACCACACGTGTATGCATGGTTGTGTGAAGAGTTCATGAGAACATGGTTTTGAAAAATTGTCTGATACGACTAGGGATCACCTGAAACATAACAAGCAGTACGCCAATATGGGACCAAAACTGGACCGAGTCTGACTGAGTTGGGGCATATTGCACTCTGAAACTGCTACTGAAATCCATGCAGGAGAATCAAAACATGGCATTTTATGACATTGGTACAGTTTGTTAGAAGCATGTCCAATTCTATGTTATCTCCGAATCCATTCCTAACCAGATCATTGTCAAATAATGCTCTTGTCCAACATGTCAACAGAGATTTCGGATCCCCCGATTAGCATCAACCATATCGGGGGTGAGAGACCAACACTGCTTTGATCGATGTAGACCCAGTTTGTTTATTAGGGAGGAGGAGCCTCCTTCCCTATGGAATGACTGTTCACTTGATGCCTAAAAGTGATAGGCCTTCCCTAACTATGGCAATTACTTAGTGAGAAGCTCCTGCAGGAAAGACACAGATCCACTGACCCGGGATGCCTAGTACCTTTCATTTGCTAAGCACTCACAAGAACAACCATTCACTATACCATACAAGAATAAAAGAACTAGCCAGCCTAGTACCTTTCATTTTTTTTTTTTTTTTTTTTTTTTTTGGGTTATGCAGCCATAGGCTACTACATGCATGTAGCAGCATTGTAGCAATAGAGCCATTATACTCAGAACATCTCGTACATGTTTGCTATCTTGCAGACAGAGCCTAGATATTTAGTTCAATGATAGCTGGGTGCATGCCTATTAAAAGAAAACATCGTCACTATGATGTTTTTTCAATAAGCCTGCCAGAGCAAGCTGGTTGCAGTGATGTGTGCACATGCTTTATGACCACCTGCATGAAGTCCTGATACATTTTTGATTTGGTAATGCTATCCCTTGTGGCAACAAGCTTGATCTTGGTTGCATGAATCTAATCCTCATACCACCAACTACTGCTACAACATTTCCACCAGGATCACTGGAAACTAACCTATTTTGCAGTAATTGTGGTTATTTCTGTTTTACACCTCCAAAAATGCAAATTTTAGATTGTTGAATATTATTTATATGAAGTGAATGCTTCCTAGGTGCTTCTGCCCTTTGAACTTCTTCCTAGGTGCTTCTGCCCTTTGAACTTCTTAAGAATCATAGGTCCCTTGCTTCTGCACGTGAATCTGCTCCCTGTGCTTTTGATCCACTCCATACAACTATCGAAGATTTTTATTTCTTTTGTTATTAATAACGATTTATTAATGTGAGAAAGAATGCAAAGAAAGTTATAAAATAAAATACTATCCATATAAGTAAACTTTCAATTGGTGAATCCATTTTGTTATCTTTAGCTTCTAGTAACTGGACTTCTTTCAATCACTTCTGTAATAATTTATTTTTGTAACGCTTGCAGTTATTGTGGGAAGGCCTAGGACTAGCAGGTGGTGATGGTGTAGGAAATTGGCACAGGTATGATCATTGAATTTTTGTTTTTTTGTGAAGTCTGATTCCATGTCTTTCTAAGGGCCTGTTCGGGCGCCACTTAAAAATGAGTTTATCTCATTTTATTCAATCGTAATTATCTAGTAGAGATCAAGTTTCTGGTAGGTATTAAAAATATAACCAACGATTTATATAAACTATGATCTCTAATACATAATTGATGTTAGCTAAAATGAGATGAATTCATGTTTAAGCAGCACCCGTACACGCCCTAAGAGTGTGTTTGGCAGTTACTACATTCACCTTGAGTGGAATGAGCACTGTGCTCAATTCGGCCATGAGCTGCATTGAACTCATTTGCCATTTCAAGCTGGTTTGAGGGCCTTTCTCCATTGAACGGTTTGCGAATGGGATTTCTGCACCTTGCAAACAAAATCCTATTTGAAGAAACAAATCATTGCCCCTCTTGGATAGCACGGAATGCACATTTTGAATCTATCGATTTGAATTGCAGTAATAGTATAATGAAGTGGAAGTAACCAAATTGTAGTACCTTGGCACCATATTGTGGATTGGGCTTCAGAAAGTAGAAGACATCACCTAGTTTTGTTATTCTCTTGATTAGACCAAACGTCTGCAATTCAATTCATTTCTGCATCCAAACACAGCCCAAAATATTGCTACAGATCATATCAGTAATTCAAGTTTTTGACAAGGTAATCGATCATCTGTATTTCCTCCAAGCACTGCAGCCCTGAACTAATTACCTTTGACTTTTCATTGAGCAACAAAGCTATCCAATTACATATGTTTGTTCATAGGGCACATCTCCACACATCTATGTATCAATATACAAAAACATCTCACGGAATGTGAATGTTCTAATGTCTATGTGCTTTGCATTACTGAAAATTGATGTCCAAACACTCCTTTCATTCATTTTTCCCCCTGTACTTATGCTTATCCTCTTAATGAAATACAGGAATAGTGAGAGAAATAAAGTCCTACTTGGAATTGGAGGCGGTCATTATGCACCCAGACATATGGACATTGTTTTGTAAGCCATTCTTCACCAACTTTATATGCTTTATTGTGTGCATGCTCTTGTACACTCTTCCCCCCCTCTTCCTAGGAGTTCTATTTACTAGCTACCTATTTATTAAGAAAACAGAACAGGTCTTTGATATCAGTTGAATGTGGTGAAGAGTTATTGAGTGGCCGAGATAGTTTCTAAAGAACTGATCTGGTGCCTTCTAGCACAGTTTTTTTGTGCCTCCACCCGTTTAATGAATTAGTGGGGAATTTTTTTTTCTTTTTGTTTTTTTTTTTTCTTTTTTCTTTTTGAGAGAACTGAAAATTTATTAAGAAACCGTCCATTCTGAAATAGCAACTGGTACAAAAATCAAGAATTAAGATTAGTAGACTTCACTGCTTTTACAAAAGGGGCCCATTCTGAAATAACAAATTTCACTAAACTAATATTCTCTTCAACAGAGGGGCTCTAGTTTCGGAAGCATCGACTGTTTCGGGCTTTCAAGATAAACCATAGGATTTGTGAAGTGACAAGCCTCCATAATCCATATAGCTTTCCGAGAATTACCCATAATAGCTCCATGCAAAGCCCATAAGAGCTGATCAACAGATTCTAGCATCACCCAAGATATATGCAAAACCAAGATGAAGTGATCCCACACTTTGCGCGCAAAGGAACAATGGATGAAGAGGCGGTCGACTAACTCCACATCTTTCATATACATCAAACACAAACAAATGTTGGGGAGAATAAGGGATTTCCTTTGAATTTTATCAATGGTTAGAACTCTCTTCCTCCCAACAAGTCAAACAAAGGCCACAATCCTCAGAGGGGCACCGTAAGAACAATAGTGAAATGGAGGGGGAGGCGTGGAGGTTGGGTTAGAGATTAAACTATAAAACGATCTTATTGAGAAGACGCTAGAACTATGCATTTTCCAAATCATCGAGCCTTATTCTTGAGGTGACAACATGAAGGGCTTTGAGCAGGTGATAAGATTAAGAAACTCCTCGAATTCCACATCTGGCATATTTCTCTAGCACGGGGAGACCAAACAACTGATCTTCCCTTTATGGAATAGCAACGATTGAAAAAAAAAAAAAGGGTCCATAGTGATGCTAGTAATACTCGCGAATAGATCTTGTAAGCCCCGTCCCCACACCAACGATCGACCCAAAAGCGAATTCAATTCCCTTTTCCAAGAGAGAAGGAAACACCTTTACGAAACTTATGCTCTGTGGTGACGATTGCCTTCCAAACATGAGAGGCTTGATAAAGAGAGGAGCCTTTTTTGCTCCAATCACTCGCAAGGTTACCATATTTAGAAACAAGGAGATCCCTATCAAACAACCACTTTCTCTAAAAGCTCGAGCTTTTTAGAGGATGGCGTATCAATGTATATCAAGGGACTCTAACACTCCCCCGCAGTCCCTAACACTCCCCCGCACGTGCGAGGTGGAACTCCGCACGGGAACATATTGGGCAAGGGTGGAGGGACACTCATAGCTCACACCCAGGCGGAGGGATAATCACAACTCACACCATAAACGGCCCCCCCGTGGGAGAATATATTACCAGTGGCATATGGCGTATCAATGTATATCAAGGGACTCTAACACTCCCTCGCAGTCCCTAACAATCCCTTCATAACTTCCCTGCCTCCGACCTAAACCTCCAATGCCACTTACCAAGAATAGCATCGTTCGTAAGGCCCAAATCTTTTGGCCCTACACCGCCTCATTAATAGGCTTGTAGACTTTCTCTTAGCCGAGTAAGCTAATTTTTCGTTTTCCTCGGCCCCTTTCCATAAGAAATCTCTTCTTAATTTTTCAAGCTTGTCCATCAATGATATTGGGCATTTAAAGAGCGACATATAGTATATTGGCATATTAGAGAAAGCCGTTTTGATAAGAGTCTAATGCCCTCCCAAAGAAAGATACTGATGTCTCCAAGAAGACAACTTCCTTTCAATTCTTTCGACAACTTTGTCCCATGAGTGCTTAGGAGGCTTTCCAATACAAAGCGGTAGATCAAGGTAGGATGAGGGGAAAGTACCACCTTTGCACCAAAAAACGTTGGCAAGCTATGATAGCTCTTCTTAATACATGGATTCCTAACATCTTGCATTTAGGGACATTAACACTAAGCTCAGAAACCGCTTCGAAGCACACAATTATCTTTTGAAGATTATCAACCACTAGCATGTTGGCATTACAAAAGAGAATCGTGTAATCCACATATTGGAGGTATATTGGAGGTGACTAACTTATACACCCGTGCTTGCCACCTTGAAGCATTGATTAGGCCATTTTCCTCGGCTTTTTAAAGCATCATACTAAATACTTCCCCCACCACTACAAAGAGATACGGAGATAGCAGGTCTCCTTGCCTAATACCATGAGTGGCTTTGAAAAAGCCCAAGAGGGTTCCATTAATCAAAGCAGAGTAAGATGGAGAAGAGATGTAGGATTGAATCCAACTTCTCCATTTTGAGTCGCAACCAAGCCTCTCAAGCATGTAGTCCAAGAATTTCCAATCAACGTGATCATAAGCCTTTTCAATATCAAGCTTATAAACTAGACCTCTCTTTCCCTTTGTGTTTGGAGTCAATACATTTATGAGCAATAAGGGTGCTATCCAGAATTTGTCTTTCCGAAACAAACGCTCATTGGTTTTTATTTTTTATTTTTAAAGGTGCGAATTTTATTAACCGGCCAAAGCCAAGGTAGAACAAAACAAAAGGCAAAAAGAAAAAGAACAAAAGACAAGAAACAAAAGCAGAAACTTACCTAGGAAAAGGTACCAACCTAGCAAACTAAGTAAAAAAAAAAAAAAAACTTAAAAAGAAAAATCGAAAATACAATAACAGATTACCAAAGGTGACAACTGGGACAAATAACGAAAGAGAAAAGCTTAGGGAGCCCAGTCATGAAATAGGATGAGAATTCTGCTGAAGACACCCGTCGTTGAAAGGCTACTGTTGCGGAAACCACGATTGTCTCTCTTGTCAGATTGCCCAAAAAGTGGCGAGCAAGATCAGCCTCCAACTTCTTCTACCCAGATTTCCCCCTTATGCTCCATGCCAAACTTCTAGCAAACCTTCCATAGATCGAAGCATGAACCTTCTAGGATTTGATGTAATGTTGGAAAGGACATTTTTGAACCTTAGAGCAAGAACCTTCTTCAAAATTTTATAAGGGCTTCCTATGAGGCTGATAGAATGGTAGTCTTTCAACTATTTCACACCTTCAATCTTAGGAATAAGAGTGTTATAAACGTTGCACCAAGCTAGTTGGAGAGGCAGCTTTCATCGAAAAATTCAGAAACAAATTTCATCACGCCACTTCGAACCGTTTACCTAAATTGCTAGAAGAAAATAATCGGGAAGCCATCAGGGCCAGGAACCTTCTCGCTACACAGAGAATCGACGGCTGCCTTAACTTTATCCTCTGTGATAGGCTTCTTTAGGAACTCCGCACCCTCAACCAAGAGGCAGGGGAATTCCATATTATCCAAGCGCGGTCTATGCCATTGGTTATGAGAGAGTAGATTCTTGTAGAGTTGCACCATTGTATCACAAATTTTCGTTTTCTTTGAGGTTCTAGCACTGTCCGCCACCAAACTACTTATCCTATTAACCTAAGCGTTGCCGCTGTTTAATTTCCTTCTCTTTTGTAAAAGAGGCATACTTTGTTTTCAAGGCGATTCTTCTAGAGAGGCAAATTTAATGAATGGTTCGGATCACTAGGTGGCCCATTGGACATACGATACGAATAGGTAGAGTAGCTAATTCGCTCCACGCTTGGTTGGACAATTAGGATTGTCTGGTCGTCACGGATTTTGCACATACACTAGCCAAATCGCCATCAAATGTGCGGTGAAGATGGTCTAAGTGTAGGTTTAACATTGTCATTAAGGAACCATGCACAACCGTACCCTCCACTTAAGACCAAGTAGCCCCAGGAATTACTTAAAGAGCAGGACTAGTCTTCAAGGCTTATTTGAATAATTGCCAACACCCTCAAATGAACCTGATTAAGAGCCTAGTAAAGAGAAGGATTGCTTGACATGAGCTGAAGCCACTCGACGACCAAAACGAAACGAGAACGTGGCCAATCAAGACCATTTGTCACGTGCCCCAAGATGCTTATCGCCTTAAAGAGCACTGCATAAAAACAAGATGAACGACGAAAGCTAATAATTATTAGATACCCGCAACTTAAAGATAAAAGAAGGCAAGGAAGGAAACAATGCAAAGAACGACACCATGGCACATGAAGGGCTTATGTTTATCACGAAAATTCAAAATATGCACTGGTTTAATACAGAGAAGGAAAAGAAAAACTACCAAGCCCCTACTTGCTAACCCCCATCGTTGTCATCCTCATCATCCGCAGCCCCAACACGACTTATACGGCCACCTCGCATGTGCAAAAGGAGCATGTCACTCCAAGTTGTCCCATAACGGTAACGGTGGCCGTAATGGCCACCACCGTTACCGTTACGATACGGGCCGTAACGGCCGTTACGGACCCCGTATCGGTTGATACGACCCTTTTTTATTAAAAAAAAAAACCGTTATAGGACCGTTACGGGGCCGTATCGGACCGATACGGGGCCGATACGGCCCGTTTTTTCTGTAACGGCCATTACGGCCGTTTCAACCCCGTAACGCGTAACAGTCATGACCGTTTTCGTTATGTATCGGCCGATACGGCCGATACGTAACCGTTTTGGGATACCCTGTGTCACTCCCGACATATATATGCACTACTTGAGAATGGTGAACGGGAGGCAAGATCATCATTTTCCTATACCTTATATACCAATCCAATTAAGAATGACTCTCGTCTATCGGCTCCTTTAGATCTACCCGGCAAGTCCCTAATTGTATTGGCCCGGTTACATCGCCCTCTGATTTAGAATCGGAGGATTGTAGGGCACAAAAATGTCTCGACCAAGCTGCATAGGCAAATGCTTCCCTAAATACTAGACTATAAGCATGCACTAAGCTAACTAGAGGAAGGCATTCGTGACATCCTCATCGCCTTCCACTTGAGTATCGTAATAGGGACAAACTTTAAGCTTCAAAAGCTAGGATTCATGTAAGAAATGAGGCTAAAAGAAAATAAAAGCGTCCAAGAAAGAGCCAGCACTCATGTCATCTAAGGCAGAATTATTCAACTATGAGTACTAGTCATCCAAAGCCGAATGCGGGGGTTCGCAAAATTACCCCACTCCATCTCTGCAGTTGGGGGAAGACATCCTCATCGCTAATAAGTTGGGGAGCTAGCTGAGGAAAATATTCGTAGAAAAGGGCTTGCCAAAAGCAAATAAATGAATAATGCAGAAAAACCAAGTAGAAATCCCACAAGGAAGAAAAAGGAAAGCACCTCTGATAATGGATAAAAGCCAATTACAAAGTCACTCTCCAAAGTAACCTCGTCCAGGTTGTGGATTAGGTGAGCAAGCAAGGCCTTCCCCCATGTATAAGGAGTCGGTAAGGTCAAATCCTCCAATAGAAGAAGGTAGTTGGCATAGATTACGTTACGACCTAAGCAAAAGATGGTGCTACTCAGATAGTAGAAGATCATCGTCCAAGTCCGCTACTCGCACTCCATTCAAGAAAACGGCCGGTGAAAGGCAAAGGTGTCCTTAAGCCAGGTGAGCTTCAAAGACCGATCCTTCTAGACCTCCATAGGGGGGAACCACCCCAAGAAGGTGCGGATAGAGGTGGGCAACGATCTGGGCCGAGCCGAGTTAGCCCTAGTTTGGTTTGGTTTGTTTTCGTACCACCGCAGTTTGTGGATCGGTTTGGTTTGGGTTTCGGGCCGACCCATGCGGCCCGAGTTTGGTTTGCTCCAGAAAAATCTGGTTCGAGCCGGGATCGGCTTGGTTGAAAATTTCGAACCGGGCCGGGCCGAGTTCAAACGGACAGTGGCTCTTTTTTTCCTTATTCATTTAAATAAAAAATAATTTAAAAAGTTAGAAAAAAAAGTACAAACATATCTTACTATATGATGTTTAACATCCTCCAAAAGAGTGCAACTTCAAAATAGACATGTAAGAGTATTTTCCAAACAAAAGTACGCAAGCATAATTTTACAAGTGCAAGGAAATAGTGTGCATTCATGTAAATGTATTGTGTATTATCCATGTCATCATGTATATGTATTATGTATTATCAATGTCATCATGTATATGTATTATCCATGTTATCCATTTGTTTTACATATCATTTTAGGACATGATCCCAAAATGGAATCAAATCCAAAGCTCAAGTGGATCACACCACAGGAAACAATGTGCTTATAATCTACGAGCCGAATCAAACCGAGCTGAATCAAATCGAGCTTCGAGCCGAACCGAGCCGAAACTGCCCTAGTTTGAGTTTGGTTTGTTTTTTCAAACAAGCTTGACTTGGAGGCTTGGTTTGGTTTGAACTTCCTTTTCGAACCAATCCAAGCCAAGCTTTTTCGAACCAATCCGAGCCGAGCTTTCGAGCTGGCTTGGTTTGTGCCCACCTCTAGGTGCGGATAGTCGACATCAATCGGCACAAGCAAAGAACAAACCAAAAGGAAGAGGGATACTCGGAACAAGAAGCTTAACGAAGATGAAAACGCCGACAAGGGTGATCCCCCACTTGCCAAATGAAAGGTGAAAAGTGTGCATCTCAGGCTGCCATCTCTCAATCATAGACAACATAAGATGTCGGCAATGCGAAAATATATGCATCCGCTAAAGACTTCCGAATGGGGTCCAATCCAAAATGGCCCAATCAACATCCTTAAGGGCCTCCTGTTAGGAGTTCAGCCCCATCCACAATCCCCTCCATTGGAGTTTAGGGGAGGGAGCTACTTTGTCACCCCAGATAGAAATATGGTCATCATCCTACACTACTATACACCGATTTGGAAGTGACCCAACTTAGCTTGTTGATGTAGGACGAAATGATCTAACCTAGTGTAATGCCATGAAATTAAAAGAGATTAACTAGAGCAATGGAATGGCAAAATAAAGCTAATTTACCATAAATTCAGAAATTTCAAATTCATGATATGTCCAAATTCAAGCCTACGATAGTTCCGCAACTTGAATCTCATAAATTACTAATTAACCAGGACCTATAGAAGATAGAACTTTCATCTAGCATTGGGATTGATCTAATTCGAAAGGGAATCTCTTAGTTTTGTTAAAGGATTTAAGAACCCGTTTTGGGATTTGAGGATTTGGGAATTAGGGTTTGGAATTAGGGCTATGGGGAATTAGGGTTTTGAGAGTTAGGGTTTTGGGGAATTAGGTTTATGGGAAATTGGGTTTTGAGACTTAGGGTTGGGATGTATTTTAGGGATTAGGGTTTAGGATTTTAGAGAGGAAGGAACAAGGAACAAAGAGGAAAAAAGAGAGGAGATGGATTAGTTTAGGTTTTGGATGGTAACAAAGAAGAAAAAAGAAGAGATGATGAAGGAAGAAAAGAAGAAGATGAGAGAATATGATGATACCTTGTTGAGAAGAGAGAAGTAGCAAAGATAACTAGGGAATTGCTCCTCGTGGCTTCGCACCACCAATCTAATCACAAGATGAAATTTTGCTCAATCTCAAAGCAAAAGGAGAAATCTCTTTCATTCATAACATGCATTATGGCTAGGGTGGGGATGTCCAACCCTTTATAGTCTTAAAAAAGACCTTTAACAAAAATGCGCTCTCAAATAAGATTCTCAACATAAAGATGCTTTATAAATTAAAAGTTGTTCCTAACTCCCTAATCTCAACATAAATATAAGGTATACAAAAAATAATGAAATATGTAAGCAAACTAAGCAACTAAATTATTTTTTGGCCCATGGGTCCACGATCAAGATGCTCCAACGTGCGCGATCCAATGGTCTAATCATCGTGTCCACTCAATTCAATAGTTCGATGTGTCCATCAAGCTCCTATATGCAACCCATGTGAATCTTTCCAGTGTAGGGTTTTCAAAGATGCATGAACGTGCATGTAAGGTCTTCAACGTGGCTAGGAATGTGAATTGGGCTAAGCGGGCCCCATGTAATGGTCGTCTAGCGATAAGGAGATGGGCTCAATACTCCCTTGGTATAGTGCTCGGATGCCCTCATCACTCATAGAAGCCTCGCCCGAACCTCTAGCATCGTGAGATGCCATCTTGAAAATCTGAAACTGAAAAATCAGTTGCAGGGCAGGGAAGAAAAGAAAAGAAAACACAAAGGGAAGGAGGCCCCCAGACCCCTAGATACATCAACCACCATGAGAGCCCATGAGGAGATCATCACCATTGAAACCATGTGATGGTTGGACTAAAGCCCCAGTGACAACTGCTCTAATACAAAATGACAGACTAGCAGGCCAATGGCCTAGATCTCTTGAATTGGCAATGAAAATCCAGATCAACGGTCCATCACATGGCGATGCGAGAAGGCATGGATGGCACGGTCCTGATCATTCAAGTGGGCCACGGGAGTTGGCATTCTCGATCCACTTTCAAATAGGGAAGTGAAGCTTGAAAGGGATGGTTAGGCCATCCCTAGTAAAAACCAAGCCTTGCCAACGACAAGACCATACACGAAAGTTCACACTTCATTAATACGCGGCAGACCCTGCTTCATTATAAGGGCTAAGGTCAGTCGCATAGGCCACAAAAGCATCGTCTTTGGCCCACTATCAAAAAGGACAACAAGGCGTGAAAGGGACGGTCATATCTTTCCAAATAAAAGGAAAACCCATCCAACGACCAGGAAAGCATGTGGAGATTCCAAGCTTTGAGTTCATCATCTCAATGGTGAAACAAGCCAAATAAACTACCTAAGCCTTATTCAAGGTACATCTCCAAAATATACAACACAGGGGCATGAAGAACTCCGAAAAGAAGAATGAGGCAACAAGATGATCTCATCCCAAAGACAAATCAAGCTACTCTTCTAACAGTGGAGACAAGGCATGAAGGGCGGAACCATGAAGGCACCACGACCAAGGGGTCCAAACGGCCGATTAGTGCAAGGTCAACACTAGCACGTGAGTACTCGAGATCCAGCAAACCAACCCTCCCAGGCGGACCACGTGCAAGCACAACGAACTCTTCTTGAAAGGTCAGTTGGATGCTCCCAAAATACAAGAAAGGCTCGAAGGTTCCCTCATGCACACTACTACCTTCCTATGAAAATATAGAGTGTAAACCTAGCGAAGAGATCCAACGAAGGTAGCTGGTCCCCAAGCTTGAAAGGTGTCTCTAATGGAAGGAAGATGAAAGGCAAAGTAGGAAGGAGGAAGAGGAAGAGGAAAGAAAATGCGGAAAATGGAGGTTATGAGGAAGACAACGAAGGAAGAAATGGGAGGTGGCTGCTGGACGTG
The DNA here is from genome assembly GCA_003013855.2 of Liriodendron chinense. NCBI lineage: Eukaryota > Viridiplantae > Streptophyta > Magnoliopsida > Magnoliales > Magnoliaceae > Liriodendron > Liriodendron chinense. The sequence goes on from PVNU02003140.1 coordinate 65,031, forward strand.
AGAGCCCAACAACCATTAAAAAGGGAAGAAAGACGGAAAGGGACAAAACCACGTCGACCCCAGGCAAGGGCCAACGACAGGTCTGCCCCTTTTCCAACGTCGTAGTCGCCGTCCCATGTAGCTTTTGACCAAGAGAGCCCTCGGTCCATGTGCTCCCACTGCAGCATATTCCAAAAGTGACTCACCTACATCATGGCCCATTTGACCTAACCTAAGCCAATCACACACCATCTCAGTCCAACAGGGGCCTACTTGTCGAAGTGGATGAATGTTTGCCAAGATGGCTAGGCAAGCAAATCCCGCTTTGGTGGTTGATGTTATCCGTCGGCCTCCTTCCCCTTTTCTCATTCTTTTCTTCCTTATCTTGTTTCATTTTTCTGTTTTGGATTTTCATGATGGAGTCCTGCCGTGCTAAAGGTTTGAGCAAGTCTTCTTTGAGCCAAGCCGGGTCACTTCCGGATCAGTGTGCAGTGGTGTTGGATGATGATCATATTTCTGCTTGGGTGGCACAATGGCTCCCTCCCTTTGAATTCCGATGGAGGGGAGTGTGGATGGGCCTGAGCTCTTGGCGGGAGGCCTTTGAGGATGTTGACTAAGCCATTCGATCAGAGGTCTTTTACGTATGCATACATTTTTACATTATTGGTGTCTTATGTTGTCTGTGATCAAGAGATGACGCCCTAAGACGCAGACTTTTCACCTTCCCTTTGGCGAGTGGGGGATTACTCTTGTTGACGCTTTTATTTGCATTGGGCTTCGAAACATACATCTTCCTTTTGGCCACTCTTTGCCTATGTCGATTGTCGCCAACTATTTGCGGCTTCTTGGGGTGGTTCCCCCCATGGAGGTCCAGAAGGATCGATCTTTGAGGCTCAAGAACACTTTTGCCTTCCGCAGGTCGTTTTTTGAATCAAGCATGAGCAGCGGACTCAAGCGATGTTCTTCTACTATCTGGGTAACACCGTCTTTTGCTTGGGTCATAATGTGTTCCATGTCAATTATCTTCTTCTGTTGGAAGACTTGACTTTCCTGACTCCTTATTAATGGGGGAAGGCCTTACTTGCTCACTTGATCCATAGCCTGGACGAGGTTACTCGGGTGAGTGACTCCGTGATTGGCTTTTATCCGTTATTGAAGGTGCTTTCCCTTTTCTACCTTGTTGCGGGATTTCCGCTTGACTTTTCTGCACTATTGATATTATTTTCCTCAGTTAGCTGCCTAGCGTGTTAGTGATGAGGATGTTTTCCTCCTACTGTAGAGATGGAGTAGGGATAATTTTGTAAACCCCCACATTTCGGCTTTGGATGAGTAGCGCCCAGAGCTAGATAATTTGGCCTTAGATGACGTGAGTGTTGGCCCTTTTTTAGTCGCTTTTATTTTCCTTTAGCTGCCTTTCTTACATGAATTCTAGCTTTTACAGCTTAAAGTTTGCCCCTATTACGATGCTTAAGTAGAAGGCGAAGAGGATGCCTTCGTCTAGTCAGCTTGGCGCATGCCTTTGGTTGCTCCTAAGGTTATAGTTTGGTATTTAGGGGAGCATTTGCCTATGCAGCTTGCTCGATGCAGCCGGGCTAGTAAGATCGGAGACTTGCCAAGTATGAAATGGAGGAGTAGTGGATGGGAGTTGTTCCTACCTGGATTGCTACTTGAGGTACGGGAAAAGGATGATCCCGTTCACCATTCTCAACTAGAGCATACATATGCCGGGGGTGACATGCTTTCTTTGCACATGCGGGGTGGCCATATGAGACGTGTTGGGGCTGTGGATGACGACGATGGGGGTGCCAAGGAGAGGCTTGGTTGTTTCTATTTTCCTTCTCTATGGGGAATTTTTCAACCATTGGATTTAGGCAACTAAGCCAATCTCTTAACCAAATTAAACCAGCTCCATTCCACGGCCGAAATTCATTAGCAAAACTGAATTGATTATGCTGGATGTGGAGACAAAAAAAGAAAAAAAAAAACCCCTCTGGAGGCACCAAATCACTAAGCTTTACTCCGAGGACATGAATTTTAACATACTCCGAGGACATGAATTTTAACAAAGTAAACTGTCTAAAGTTGTGTCCTTATGTGGTATCTTTGAAGTTTTCTTCTCTCTCTCTCTCTCTCTCTATCTAAGAAAAATTTGATGGACCTTTCTCTGTGAACAAATGACCTAAAGCTGAAGTGGCAGGTGTCGGCCTCAAAAATATTAAATGCCTGCAAATACAGATATTCAAAGATACTATGTCCACCACGTGTGGCCTAAATATTCTTGGTGACTAAAAAAATCAGAAATTGCAAACAATTAGAGACAACTTTACCGCCCTCAGAAGGGTAGGGTTTGAGTTTTGCTCTCTCTCTCTCTCTCTCTCTCTCTCTCTCTCTCTATATATATATATATATATATATATATATATATATATATATATATATATATATATATATTCTAAGGAAAATTTGGTGGAGCTTTCTCTGCGAACAAATGACCTAAAGCTGAAGGGGCAGGTGTGGGCCTCAAAAATCTTGAATGCCCGAGAATACAGATATTCAAAGATACTATTTCCACGTGTGGCCTAAATATTCTTGATAACTAAAAAAATCAGAAAGTGCAAACAATTAGAGACAACTTTATCCCCCTTAGAAGGGTTCGACTTGAGTCCTAAATCTCAAGCTTGGAAGTTTATTCCCAGTTTCTCATGTGGTGCGCTAAAGTGAGTGTCTGCATGCAACCTGAACCTCTGATATCTCCCTAATAACACCAAAGAGTGCGACAAAAAGTCCTCAGTTAGGCCATCAAATAACATTGATCTGCATAAAAAAGCAGGGTTCAAAGCTCTGTTAGCTTGCAAGAAAAGTTGCAGAGACCATTTAGACAGGGTAGATTCTCTGTTGCTAACATTCCGTCTCATTTAGTCACTAGAAGAATCTGCACCAGAGCAAATAACATAAAAGGATCTGAGGATTCCTTTTGCACTGCCCCATGAGTAGATAAACTCTTTTGAACATCTTGCATCTGCATGAGTGATGATTCAGTAAGACTTCTTCTTACTGTGTTCAAGTGCAAATTTCTCTGTGGGACCACTTATGATGACTGCACTGCAGTTGCACATGGCCCCAAATTCACCTCATCAGATGACAACAGCCTTCTAATTAAGGGCCAACAAAAATGGATGGTGAGATCATTTTAAGTTTTTAGAGTCCATTTTTTAGCCCTCAATTGTATGTTGGGATCATTCGATCAGATTGATTTTGGGGCCCATGTGCAATCCCCAGTGGGCCTCTTCTATCCAATGGTCCACCATGACCGTAAGTGGCCCGACCATGGCCCCAGAAAGGAACTTGCGCAAAAAAACAGTTGGAAGAATTCTTCCTGGATCATTGCTCTGAAATCACTCAATGCACTACATAGCATGTCCTGCCAACATCTCAGTATCAGAAGGGACTCTCCTGCCCTTTCGAAAGGTTATTGCATCCAAACTTTTGTACCATCCACTAACCTTAGCACCCTTAGTATTCAAATGCAAAAGGCTGATCTGCCTACCATAGCTAGTGAAAATGAGGCACGCCTATAATCACCTTCCATAATATTTCTAAGAATGCAGGGTACATGACAGAAGCAGATTAGTTGAATGGTGGAATGTCAGATTTGTATCCTTGATTAGGATACTTGGATCTACATATTGAGTTGCTTCTGGAAGCATGTACGATTGGGGCTGCAACTTGTGTTCAGGTCAGCCCGAACCCGAGTGGCCCAACCCAAGTTGGGGTTGAGTTGTCAGGTCCTCGGGTCGAGTTAGGTTGGACAACTCTGATCCAATTTGAAATTGGGTTGGGTTCGGGCTGAGCAAATTTGGTTTGGATTAGGCTGCATGAATGATCATGTGTATTTGGTCGGGTCGGGTTGGGTCGGTTTAGGGTTGAGTATAGAGGATCTAGGTCAGGTTGTGGTCAGACAGCTCAGGTTGGATTTTGGGTCAGGTTGGGTCCTCTTGAGGTTGGGTCAGGCTCAGGTTGGCACTTAAACCCAACCCAAACTGCCTGAGTTGCACTCTTGTGTACAGTGGATGCATGGAAATTAAGAACATAAAAACCCATCTGCATACATTTCAAAAACTGCATATGCAACCTCCTTTTTTTTTGAGGGGGGGGGGGGGGGGGGGGTTCTGTTGATGGTGATGTACAATTTAAATTTGTTTCTAATCCTGTCACCAGGGTGGTTTGAAATTTTGTTGTATAATAATTAAAAAAAGAAGTTCATAAAGCAGGAACTTATGTTTATTATATGCTCTAATGGGCTGTTTCACATGCAATAAATTCAGGAAAGATGGTGTTTGGGTGGGCCACCTGCTGTCTGGGTATTCATTGCCAATGGAAGATCCGAGCAAACAGAAAACAGAAAATCGGGCAGTTGGAATCGGGGGAACATGGAAACAAGCGATCAAAGCTTCATTTGAGGCTACCAAAGTAGCTTTTCCAGGAGGAGAAATTCTTGCACACTTGGATCACAAGTAAGTTATCCTCTTCATTTAAAACAGGTGAAAAATGTTGCTATCTCAATTCACTCTTTTGTGGAACTAAAGCACAAACGACGTGCCTCTAGCACTTGGCGCCGTTGTTTCTCAGCCAGCTTTACAAACCAAGTCCCTCTATCCATTTATTTTTATGGCAATAGCTGGTGATGAGCCTTGATGAGTTGGGACCGAGTTGATCTTAGGAGCGAGTTTCACAGTGACTCTGCTCAAAGTCTTACCGAATCGAGTTGATTCGGCCGATTTTCGAGTCTAGTCAGGGAGTTTTTCAACTATGATCATAATGTAATGCTGGCCTTTGAGAAAAGACGTATCCAAGGTGCTACGAGAAGACTTTCGGTTTCATCAATGTGTGGTGTACTTTCTAATGTTTGGCTGAATGGTTTTGTACAACCAAGATCTGTTAACCAAAGGTGTGGCTTTTCCATGAACTGTTTCTGTGTGGTTTAGTTAACTTTTCATTCGCAGGCGAACTGATCAAAGGGTTTAGAATCTTCCAGTACTACAATTGGTCCATCATATCAACGTCAGGATCGCTGAGACATGGGGCCCAATTGTACAGCATGGGTGTATCATCCCCCCCCCCCTCCCTTTATTTACCAGACAAGATAACATGACACATACAACATACCCATCTTACCATTCTAGATATATATAACATGATGAGTAGCCATCTTAGGGCCCATTTGGTAGCAGCAAAAGTTCAAATCCGGATAGCCTGTCCAGGTTGGGCATGTCTTGTTCTTGTCTACCTAAGCAAATGTTGTCCTAGTCAGGTTTGTCTGTCGTTTGTAGGAACCTGTTTGGTGAGGCAAGAACAACTGTGTTTGTTGTTTGTTGAAGCCTATCTAGGTCTTATTTTCTTCTTTAAAACACTTGGAGCTTTGTGGAGTCTATCAGGCTATCAGAGTGAAATCCACTCCATCCACCACACTTGTCCCCTCATATCCACCATAGAAACAAAAAGAAGAAAAAAAAAATTACACCTCAATAAAAAATCAGGTGGGCCATCAATAGGAAACAAATCATGTAAAATCATGGGTAAACCCCTTCTCAAAACTTGTTAAATAACAAGCACTATGCGAGCATAGGGATAGGAGGAACCATAAACTCAAATGTTGTAGGATACCATAGATACTTAAGCAAGATTAGGATATTTGAGGTGAGAGAAGCTTTGAGAAAGAATAAAATAAGAAAGGTCCTTGAACCAGATGGTATACCAATAGAGGTTTGGAAGTGTATGGGAGATACTGGTTTATTTTGGTTGACAAAGTTGTTCGGCAAGATTGTATGATCGAAGAAAATGTCAAACGAATGGAGAAGTATCATGGCACCTGTTCATAAGAACAAAGGGGACAGACAAAACTGCATGGACTATCATGGGATTAAACTTATGAGCCATACTATGAAGCTTTGGGAGAGAATGATTGAGCAAAGACTTAGGCACAAGACGAATGCTTTGGAAAATCAGTTTGGTCTCATGACTGAGAGGTCTACTACCGAAGCTATTTTCTTACTTAGACAATTGATGGAGAAATATAGGGAGAGGAGGATCTCCACTGTCTTTATCGAGTTATCGACTTAGAGAAAGCATATGATAGGGTCCTGAGCAAGGTATTAAAAAGTGGTTACATAGCAGTTGTAATGAGAATAGTGGGAACCATTACGATTTATGGGGGCTGTAATGGCGATTACAGAAAAAAATGGCCTGTAATGGCCCTGTCTGTAACGGTCCATCACATGGTTGATGCCCTTTTTTTTCCCGAAAATAAAAATAAAAGAGAGGCCATAATAGCTGTAACAGCCCATAACATAACTGTAACAACATTGGCTGTTACCACCATTACCATTATTGTTTATACCTTAGTTCCTAGAGAATTAATCAGGTGGGCTTTGGAAAAGAAGTCTCAAGAGGATATATTTGACATTGTTAAGAATATGTATGGGGAGCAGTAACAAATGCGAGGACTACTAATGAGAGAAGTGAGTTTCCAAGTATTGTAGGGGTCGACATTGAGCTCGTACCTTTTCACATTGATTATGGATGAGTTAATGCGGCATTTGTAAAAAGAGATCCTATGGTGTAAGTTGTTGCAAATGACATAGTTTTGATTGATAAGATGAGGGAGGGCATAAACACAAAGCTAGATTTATGGAGGGAAACTTTAGAATCTAAAGGATTTAAAATTAGTTGGATTAAAACAGAGTATATGAGTGCAATTTTAGTAATGATAGGAGTGAAAATGGGGAATTAGTTCAGGTTGTTGGTCAAGATGTTTTCCAAAATGATCACTTTCAATACTTTGGGTCAATAATTCATAAGGGTGGAGTGATTGAAAAGGATGTTGCCCATAGAATTCAAGCTGGGTGGAAGAAATGAGGATGTGCCTCTGGAGTTTTATGTGTTTGTCACGTACCACTCAAACTAAAAAGGAAATTTTATAGGATAGCTATAAGACCAGCCATGCTTTATTGGAAGGTAGTTAAAGAACAACATGTTCATAGGATGAATGTAGCAGAAACGAGGATGTTGAGATGGATGAGTGCTAAGACGAGCAATGATAGAATTAGAAATGGATGCATTCGAGGGATTCCAATAGATAATAAGATGTGGGCAAGTAGACTTAGATGGTTTGGTCATGTGCAATGGAGATCAAGAACTGTTCCAATTAGGAGTGAGTTGGTACAAGTTAAAGGCTCTAAAAGGGCAAGGGAATGCCCAAAAGGACGCAGATGGAGGTAGTAAGAAAAAGACTTGATAACCTATGGTCTAATTGAATGTTTGGCCCTTTATTGAATGGAATGGTGGGAGAGAGTGTTGTCCGAGCTTTCCTGAATCCTACTCCTTGTAGAGACAAGGACCTGACTAACTCTCAAAAAGAGTTACGAGTTGTCTCTGACTTCTTCCTTAACCACCATAAGCCTAGACAGGAGGCTGGGCTCCAATTTCTAGCTACCAAATGACCCCTTATTGTTAGGGCTGTCAACAGCAGGGTCCGGGCCTGGCCGAGGTCTGTTCAAGCCTGGTTCGTAAAGTAAAAACTTATCCCAAGTTCAGCCTGACCGGTGATGCTTTTGCATGGCTAGACCCAATTCCTGACCACACTCTGAGCCAGGCTACCCTCTTTTGTGCAACATGTAAGTTGTTCGTTAGGTGTGCCCTATTGTGCATAGTATTAACAAAAGTGCCCTTGAAACCTTAAACAGGCTGTGTTGGGTCAGGTTCGGGCTAGGCTTTGAGCCTGCCCGATTAATAAACAAGCTTAAATTCTATGCCCTGGTCCAGCCCTCTGGCCTAGTATTTCAGCCCAAGCCCGGCCAGAAGCGGGCTTGACCTGAAAGCCTGCAGGCCAGCCCAGCCCATTGACATACACAAGAAGATGCATACACATCTTGCCATGCAAGGTACATGACATGATGGATGCATAGGCCCCGTTGATTTCAAAATAGGCTTTGAACTTATTCTTTCCTCTCTTTTATATTTATTTATAATTTCCCTCATACTGTTGTGTTTTTCGTTTTGCGGCTTTGCATCAGAGGTTGGTTTTTCTTGTTAGTGGTAATTGAAAGATCCTTTTTGTTATTCAGGAGTTTCAAGAGCTGGCAGAAAAATGCCATCACAAGCTTCCTAGCTGAAGAAAATATAAAGGTTGGCAAGCCAGAGGACTTCTTCTAGTACAACTGTAACCGGTGCGAGATGCTGATTATTTAGGCTGTGTTTGGATGCACAAGTGAATTGAATTGTGAATGTTCAGTTTAATCAAGAGGGAATGACAAAAGATACTATTCGCAATTAGGAAGTATCGAAGTAGCCCTCAAATTGCCATTGGTTTCTTTTCAGTCCAACTTCAAAGAAATGTCATTGCAATTTGAAGTCAGATCGGATACTCAGTACAAATGCTGAGGAAATCATGATTTTAGTTATTTAGAGCCAGACCCTCAACAGAGTAATAATTGCAATTCAATTTGATAGTGCATCCAAACACACCCTCGAACTTTCCTTTTTCCTTATAATGCAATTATGCATGGGTTTGAGCCCATATGCGTTTCTACATTGAGGTCTTGGGATCAAGCCTTGGTTACCTAAAAAAAAAAATGTAATAGGCACATGCATTGTACGTGCAAATGATGTTGCTCTAATTATTTTTAATTAATATTAAATATAAAATAATGAAATCCAGGTTTCCCTAGTGTTATTTTGGCTACATTTGTACCATGAATATGGACTGTTTGTCAATTTCTTTGTCCGCGTCATTTTGGGCGCATGGGCCCACCTGATAAGCATATTTCTAAAACTTGTGACTCGACTGGAAACTTATCTGAGTCGACTCAACTTGGCGAGATTTTCAGCGGAGTCTCTGTGGAACTCGGTACCGAGCCTAACTCATCCTGGACTCGGAGAGACTCATTGAGTTGACCCAATGGCTTGGTTGATTCAAAATGGATTGTCATGACTCAAGCCATTGTTCCAGAAGTCAGTGATTTGACTCAAAACTTGGACGGGTCAACTTGACTAGACCAGAAATCGAGTTGAGTCGCTTGAGTCGAGAGTTTTAATTGAAAAGAAAAGGTGTAGGTGGTGTAATTTGAACCAGCTCACGACGTCAAGAAGCTGTCTAACAGCATTTAACCACTGACCACAATCTAGTTCTATGATTTTTTTTTTTTTTGGGAAATTTGCAATTAACTTTTTTAAGGCCAAAGCCAAAATAAACAAAACAGGAGAAAAGAAAAGAGAGAACTGTACAATCCACCCAAGCCAACCCAAAAGTAAAAAGGAAAGAAAGCTGTAGAACCCACCCACACCAAAGCACCAAAGAGTACAAACGATCCCCACGTTGAAACCCCATCCACCCTCTAAGAAACAGACCTAAATTGGATTCAGAGAAATTCAATCAGAAATAGTTGAAAAGGACCTGCCTAACAACACCCACAGCTCCTAGACTTTCGTTCTTAAAAGTCGGATTTTTTCTTTCAAGCCAAATCAATGAAAGATTTGCCCAATCGAGCCCAACATAACCCAAGAGATCTTTGCCTCCTTAAAAATACCCAATCAGATGATCCCAGCGAACGCATAGTGCATAAATAAGTGCTCCATGTTCTCCTCTGCCTTCAGACACATAATGCAAGCATTAGGGAGAACCATATTCTGCTTTTGGAGATTGTCAATCATCAAAGTTCTGTTCTTCTTAGCCAACCAAGCAAAAGCCACCACTTTTGGAGGAGCACCATATCTCCAAATGACAAAAGTATGCAAAGCACTCTCACTTTGCTCATACTGAGCCAACCGGGAGTACAATGCCTTGACAAACTTTCCGAATCTCCAACGCAAAGAGTCGGCGATATTCTGGGATAGCTGCAATCCTTGTAACCGAGAAAGCAAAGGGATCAGCTCAAATTCGAACTCGCTCAAATTCCTCTGACAATGAGGAAAGCAAACCCCCTCACTTGAGAGGCAGCTAGCCACAAATGTATTATCCAAATTACAAGCAATAGCTAGGGAAGGGAATGAGGTTCAGAGTGGGGAATCCCTGCACTAGACATCATCCCAAAAATGGACCCTAGAGCCATCTCCCACCGCAAATCCGTAGCCGCCCACTATGGCTGCGGCCATTTTAGCTATTCATTTCCCAGGGAAAGAGGTTCGGTAAATGGAGGACTGCTTAATCCAACAACCCACAGGAGAAAGACCATGCTCAGCAGCGATGATTTGTCTCCACAATGGAGCCTTCCACTCTGAATCTCCAGACCCCTTTGCATAACAAGAAAGAGTTTAACAAAACATAGATTCCTGATGCCTGCCCCACCTCAGTCTAGTTCTATGTTCAAAACTATATATTTTCATATTCATGCTATTTTAGGCATCTATCATTACTGGAATTAAATTGCTAATTTAATTATTGAATATCGAGTTGAGTCGAATCGAGTCTTCGAGTCAACCCGACCCTGCTAGATATCAAGTTGAGACATGCTTTCAAGTTTTTTCTATCAAACAAACTGAGTCACTCGCCTTAAGTGAAAGGATGATGTTAAAAAATAAAAATGTTGGGTGTGACTCAAACTGAATCACTCGCCTAAAGCAGAAGGATTTTATTAAAATTCAGTGATTCGAGCCATAGTTCTAAAAGTCAGTACTTGACTCAAAACTCAGACGAGTCAACTCGACTTGACCAGAAATCGAGCTGAGTCACATGCCTGGGTCGAGGACTTTAATTTAAAAGACACTCGTCTTCAATGAGGTAATGGTAGTGTTGTTGCGTTAAGTCATGTTTTATATTACTAAAATAAGATATCTAACTATTTTAAATATCCATTACCAATCCTAATGTTTTCAATTTATTCTAAGTAAACATCAAGATGCCTCTGGTTGAGTCTACGAGTCAACCTGACCTGGACGAACATTGAGTCGAGTCAAGTTTTCATGTTTTTTAGCTATGCAGATAGTTGGACCAGCCAATCTTCTAAGTTAGGAAATTCACATGATGGCTCCTACCTAGTGAGCATCCTGGATCTGGCTGGCATGTACGAGCATAAGTTATGTAATTGGGATTTTGGGCATTGTAGTTCAGCTCGAATACTGTCATTTTCACAAGAAATCAATTTCGACAGGCCAAACATGACATTGTGGCCACTGTGACAAATATTGCCGAGAATTTTTAATTCTTGTGGTCGTGGAAAATTGATAAAATGATATTAAAATCTCGTGGTCATGGAAAATTGATATAACCATATTACAACAATAACGTCGGGAGATTTTTCAAACTTTTGAAGATTTTAAAACTGTGAAATTATCTCAATATTGTTGCCATTGTCATCATAATAATCTAAGCTATATCCCAATTAATTCGCTTACATGAATCTTGTCCTGCAAGTCTTTTCTTACTACCATTAGCATTCCCCTTGTCCTTCGAGAGCCTTCAACTTGTATAACTCACTCCTCGAAATGGTGTGGTTCTTGGTCTCCTTTGCACATAACCAATCATATAAGTCTCAATTCTAATTCTCATAATCTTATTATCCATGGGTGCTACTCCTAAGATTCTTGAATGAATTCATTTCTATTCTCTGTCTTGCAACTCATTCATCTGGACATCCTTATTTCAGCTATACTCATCTTATGAATATGCTGTTCCTTAGTTGCCAAACATTTAATTCCATAAAGCATGGTTGGTCTTATGGCTATCCTATACAATTTTATTCTAAATCTTTACGCTCATGAATTATTGACCCAAGGTATTAAAAGTAGTTATTTTAGCTTGTTGCAATCTTAACTAATTCCTTGTTCCTACTCCTATAGTAGTCATTTTAGCATGGTTGTAATCTTAACTAATTCTTTGTTCCCACTCATGTAATAGTCATTTTAACTTGGTTGCATTCTTGTTTCTCCCTTTTGTTGTTATAAAAATTGTATTCCATATATATTGTTTTAGTCATACTATTTTAAATAATTTAGATTCTAAAATGCCCCTTAATAAATCTACTCTTGTATTTACGCCCTCCATCTTGTCAACCAAAACTATGTCATTTGCAAATAACATACACTATGAGATCTCTTCTTGCAAATGCCTCATTAACTCATCTATAACCATGTGAAAAGGTATGAACTCAATGCTGACCCCTAATACAAGCCTACAATAATTAGGAATTCACCCATCTCTTCATTAGTGGTCTTCATATTTATTATTATTTCTTCATACATATCCTTAATAATGTCAATATATCATCTTGAAACTCATTTCTTTCTTAATATTCACCAAATTAACTCTTTAGAAACCAAATCATATTCTTTCTCTAAGTAAATAATGACCATGTGGAGATCCTTCCTCCTCTCTCTATATTTCTCTTTCAATTATCTAAATAGGGAAATAACTTAAGTGGTAGACCTCCCAAACATGAAACCAAACTGAGTTTCATAGTATGGCTAATAACTCAACTTTACATTTCTCCTTCATTCTTATAAATGGATACCATGGTATTTTCCCTTCATTTATGGCAATTTATAACCATATATTTAAAAAATTATTATAAATTAGTAATATCAAATTTTGAAATACTTTTTACCCATATATTTAAAATTTTGAAAATTTTAATTTATGTAAATTTTTAATATGATCTTCTCAATGAGATTTATGGATAATCTAGCTAGGAAAATTTCAAGACTGGAAAATCTCCTGAGATATTCCCATGTTGAGAATCTGTCGAGAATGAGATTTGTCATTGTGGGTTGTTATCATGGATTTAAGATTCGGACAAGTGATGCGATTCGTTTGAGTCAACTCGGACTTGGTGAGACCCTATCTAGTTCAATACCAAGAGCCAATATCTGAATCACCCATGACTTAGGCAAGTAGGGCTAATTCAGCCCCAACTTGTGTGCGTCGACGTGACTCACTTAGGGCTGAGCGTGTTGCCTTTTAAGTTTTAACCACGGTTACATAGAATGCTTTGATGGTTTGTATACTAAGCTCGGGCTTTCAATGACCACCATCGAAGGGGCCATGGTGATGTTTATGTTAGATTCACTCTGACCATCAGATGTGTAATCCTACATTAGGCCTATGGATAAAAAATTGGGATGACCCATGATTCAAGTGGGTCACATCAAGGGAAACGATTGGGAGAGAGACATCTACCCTTGATTTTTATAGGGCCCACCATGATTACAATCCACTCCAATCATTAGATGACACACTAAAACTAAGGTGGACCATACCAAGGGAAACTGTTTCCAGGGTGAGCATTGCTCTTTATACTTCTAATTGTGGTTCACCTGAATAACAAAGGGGGTTAGGTTTCTTGCCCTAGGTCTAACATAGGGCAACTCAGTAATGGCTGGGGTGAATTTCACATAAACACTATGGGGGGGGGGGGGGGGGGGGGGGGGGGGGGGCTCACCTGAGTGGGCAATCACTTTTCCTTCTTTTCCTCACATTTATTAGCATTAATTAATTTTCAAACCTATACTGCTTGGACCTAAGGTATAGTCTAACCGGTTAGATTTGAGATGCATGTCCATGTGAGATATGCGTTTGTCCTTTATGAGATAATTAGGATGGGATCTCACACACATCAACACCATCGGCCCATTACTAGTCAAAATGTCTAAGCCTATGTATTGCAATGGGGATGGCTCATTGTTTGATCAAATAGATCATACATAATGCTGGTCACAACATGTGAATTTAGCCAGCGTATTGTCCGACTAAATGCCTACAAGTGATGGATAAATTCTAGTCCATTTGCTATGTGAGTATGTTAGTCCTGTATATGAGCCTTGTAT
>PVNU02003142.1:0-50785 GCA_003013855.2 Liriodendron chinense
GTATGATTCGAGCATCAGCATAAACCAGTAAATTGACATGTGGGGCCATGTTTTCAAATCTAAATCAATCATACGATGGATGGATGATGCCCGGAAAAGATATCCACCATTTAACACTCCAAACATTCTGATTGGGTCACTGCAAAACGTGGATTATTGATTGAAGTTGTCAACTGATAAGTGGAATATTAAGGTATGGACTATCCCAATCAACGGTACGTAAGCAGCAGGCCCACGGAACCATAGCTGCCTACAGTGGAAAATAAAAAAAAGCCATGCTAGATAATAGCTCATTAGATACTACTTAATGTGTATCTTCATACAGTAGGTTATTAAATAGTGATTAATGTATTTGATGGACGGTCAATATCAGTTTTCTGCCCACCAAAATGTGAAACAATATTTGTACGATCGCATTAGAAATTTGCAAGAGAAATTATGAAGTTATTTCCCACGTGGCAGAGGAAGAGATTTAAGTGGCAATTCAGATGTGACTACATGACACACATGTGCGACATAAAAGTCAATGTGGCCACCGTGAAGGTGGGCCACACGTTCGTTGAATGGACACCAGTCATTCAGCTTTTATTCTAATTGTCAGTCTTTTCTCATACACATGTGGGCCCGATAGGTGAGTGGACCTGACAGACTTTTGGACCAGAGCCTGTTAGGTTGGCCCGCATCTAGTGATTGGACTAGATCCTGCACACGTATGCCATATTGACACGTGATGCTCTTTAATGTCTCCTTGCACACGAATCAACCTATCACTATCCAACTCGAATCCGTTTGAAGTGTGTAGGAAAGGTAGTGTTTAAGACTGTTTATTGAAATCTCATTTAATTAATTACCTGTGGTACCCCCACTACAGTGAAGTAGAAGCTCTTCACCGGACGATCTCCCATCTCCATTTTCTCCATGGGGCCCACCAAATAAGAAATTCCGGTAGTTGTGTTCTTCATGGTCTCATGGATGTATTGAGAAGCTGCCTGTACCATCACAACCAGCAGCAGTAAATAAGATGAGGTACAGTACCAATAGTATTAAGATTTTAGTAGTGATATTGTTTTGTGTGATCCACAGATCACGATCAACCACAGTGTGTGTGTGTGTGTGTGTGTGTGTGTGTGTGTGTGTTGTTGGTGGGACCCACTAGGAAGCATTGGGCCAGGTGGCCCAGCCCGGCCCAATAGGGCCAGGGTTGGCCCCTAAACTTGGTCCAAGGGTAGGGCTGGGCTTGAAATCTGGGTGCAGTGTTCAGGCCAATCTGGGCCTGGACTGGTAATGACAAGACCTGGTTGGTTCATTGTCTCAGTTCAATCATCTAGTAGGCCACCATTGTACATTAGGAAGGGTGGTTTGAATACTCTTTCGAGCCCTCCGAGCAGCCCAGACTCCTTTTTCCTGTGGTGTGGTCCACCTGAGATTTAGATCCACCAAGTCTTGAGATCATACCAAAGATGTGAGAGATCGAAGAGAGGATTGGCGGGAGAACTAAAGATGTGCCCACATTCGAGATCCAGGCCACTCATCAAGTGGGTGATGAAAGAATTATAATTCCCTCACACTCAAGGGTTTTTTGTGTATTGTATTATATAATAGCATATATTCTAGCTCATATGCAAATCTTACAGCCAGCTTGCCTATGCCTGTTTTGGTGCAATGCACAGCTCATGATTCTATTGTAACTTCCTTATATATCTCCTGTAAATGTGCACGCAGCTGTACATAATTGATATTAGTCAAACCATAAACGTGAAGGTATGTTTGTATTAACACTAATCCCGGTCGCTAGTCGAAACGTCAAGAACTTTCCGCCCATAGATTTTAGGAAATCCATAATCAAACTATGGCAAACAGATCAACGGTCTGAGTCACTAGACGAGGGTCCTGGCTACAAGTACAGACGATTGCATCAGACATCTTTAGCATCTTGATGGCTGATGAATCTGCAATTCAGGATACCAAAATTTAGTGTTTCCTATATTTTTTAGAGGATCATACCTGCTCGAGCTCTTGTAGACTTTGCTTGGGTTTTTCATTTTGCATAGGCAGCCTCATGATTCAGTTATCAAAACCGATGATGCAATAGGTTCCACACAGATGCATGGCCCCATGTGCCAGAGATCGCTAATTCATGTTGACGAATTGAATCCCCTTTTCGGTTGAATGTGGACGATTTGTATATTCCTTCACTGTCCTATATGCTGTCCAACAATTGAAGGTTTAGGATTTTTTTTTCACACTAGAGAAGCATGGGCCATTAATGGTAGGGCCCAACATATGAACCGTTTGGATCAAACAACCACAGACTGCCCTTGTCCAAAATGAAAGCCAGATCACTAATCCAGACCGTTGATCGATAGCTACAATTACGTAATCTGCAGGATGTGGATACGCGATCACAGGCCCATTGATCGAACCATATGACAGACAGCCCAGGGAGAAAACCATAGGCACATATCTCCATAATTTGAAAATGAGGAAGTTTTCTCTTGCTTAGGTGGAAGGTAGTCATAAAGAGTGTGATGGTTGATGGGCTGGCACTCGTAAATTGTTCAAGTGGCGTACATGAGTTTAAATTAGACCGTTCAAGCTGCAGGTCCCACTGTTGATATGTAATCACTTAAAAAAAATTAAAAAAATTAAAAAAATTAAAAAAGAAAAAAGTTGGTTGGGTAATCTTGTCGAGCTAGAGATTAAGTAATTTTTGAAAGGAAAAATAGGAAATAAAGGTGGCCCCACATAATGGATGATCTAGTATATTATCGTAACTATTTTGTAAATGATCTATGCCATCCATATTTTGGCCACTGATTAGATGGCTAGGATCATTGGATCAAAGTAATTCCTAAGAGGAACTGGAAAGCTGCTGCGGAGACCACAAAATGTACGGTCCGCATCCATGAACAAATGGTTTCCAATCATAGATGATTCTAACAGTTTATTTTATTGGAAAATGATCGGATGGATAGGATCATCAAATCAAAGCAATTCTGGATAAGAAATGGAGATCAGAGGTGGGTTCAGAATATCCGCTTCCATATCCTTGGTTATACCTTTTTATCGTAAATTATGTAGTCTATCCATTTTGTGGGCCATTGGTCGGATGGCTAGGATTATAGCAATGTGATTCTTTAGAAGGCTGGGGGAATTCGAGATTGGGGACACATGATGGATCCTAGTCATGATCGAAGCCTTTTTATTGTTAATAATCCAGACAGTCCATCTTGTTGGTTGTTGATTGAACGGATAGGATCACTCAATCAATCAGATTCTCCAGAGGCAGTGGAATTAGGTTTGGTAGCCACATGATAGATGGTTGAGATCCATAACCAGGTATTTTTATCCCAAATAAATTGGACTATCCAGTTTGGACAGGATCTGGCACCACCATATTTAATGATGTAAATGTAGCAACGTGGTAGGTATAAAATCTCCATAGCATACATTGAATATACGGAAGACAACTCATTAATAATCAGGTTTTGGAAGAATTGTACTACTTGTGTAACATAAGGATAAGAACGAGCAACCATTGGAGTTATGTCAGTAAAGCACGATTGGTAACCGACTACCATGATAAGGATGCTTTCGACAAAGGTAAAGCATGAATGAATAAAGGCAAATTGTCACTTCATGGGTTACTGTATATGAGGTCATCATGTAAGAAACGATTATTCTCACTTTGCCATTAGGAACTTTTTAAATAGCGAAGTAGAATGCAAAGCAAGAGATCCAGCACAATTCAATCAACCAAACCCCAAACAACTCAAACCCAGCACAGCACTGCTTATCAGTCATTTGGAGCACTTATCATCTCCACCGCTCATTAGCGTGGAATCCCTGACTTCGAGGAGAAGTTCAGACTATCCTTACTTTACGTTGGACCGACTTATTTATAGTCAATAGCTATGGTTCCCTTCCATATGTGCTTGTGTGCCAGATTTAAAGGAATACTATAGTTTTAGATATTGTCCACCTATGCTCATATGCTAGATTGATACTTGCATGCACTTTTGGCATTGCTCATTCCTTGCTCATTAGCGCACTGCTCAATTAAGCACCTTATTATTCTCATAGAAGATGGTGACCCATTTTAGTGGTAAGATTTATCCCTCACTCATGCTACTTTTCATTTGACTAAACATTTGCTACACCATTGAAAGTGGTTGATTCTGAAGACAAAAAAGAACTTGGTGGAGGAAGAGCCCCAATATCTGCAAACTTAATAAGAACAATTGGTGGAATAAACCGTTGTCATACCAACATTTAATTAAACTTCTCTATCTTCATGGAGAAAAATTTTGCTACACCCATGCAGCTACGCTGGGTGTAGTAATGACCCCACCATGATGTGTGTGTTGTATCCACGCCGTCCATCTATTTGGCGTGATCATTTTAGGGCATGACACCAAAAATGAGGCACATCCAAAGTCAAGTGGACCCAGGACAGAAAATAGTGGGGATTGAACGCCAACCATTAAAAGCTTCTTGGGGGCCAATTGAGCTTCGGATCTGCCTCATTTTTGGTATCATGCTCCAAAATGATCCTGCCAAATGGATGGATGGCGTGGATTCAACACTTACATCATGGTGGGGTCAGAGCTACACCCAGCATAGCTAGTGGAGCTAATGCATGGGTGTAGCATAAATTTTCTCATCTTGATGCTGGGTCAGTGGCATACCCTAATTGGTTATAACACACCCGAAAACTATACTTGTATGCCACATGACTAAATTCTTGACCAGCATATCCATATATATATATTTTTTTTCCTCTATGTTTCGAATCATATAATTAAAATAAGTATTAGAAGTTAAGCAACCATTGATCAATTTATGCAAGAAGGGCTGTCACCATGCCAGGGCCAAACATAGCCCGGAAAGTGAAACTTAGGCCCAAGGTATGATAGCCCACACAAACAGAAGCCTATGCCCGCCCGCCCGCCCGCCCACTTTGGTGCAGGACTGATTGTTTAGCGTACCCCATCATCCAAGATATATGACAAAAATGCCCTTGAAATCATAAATAGGCTAGGCCAGGCTGACGAGCTCTGTGAAGAAATCTAGATCCTGTCCCTTATTAAATGGTCTTAATTTTAAGGACCAGGCCCGACCTTTGGACTGAGATGCAAGATCTTTGGTAATTCACCATTTTATCATATTCAATTTGAAGCAAGGTTAAAAATCATTCCACGTTCATAGAGTACTAGTGGGTATGGCACGAAACATGTGAACGGAGTGATACAAGATAAGAAAAACAAAGATGACAATCCACACACACTAGTCTCTGCCCGCTCAATCAACGAGCCGGAGACAGAGGAATTGCTGTTTGCAGGACGTGCCAGAGAGCTAGTGGTAGTTAGTTATTCCGTACTTTGGTATAGAGGGAGGGTTGATACTCCAGCACTTTGTACACCGGCATACATTAACTCAATCAAAACATTCAAGTTGTGGGAATTGCATTGGATAAGTTATTGTCCAAATTTTAAATTGATTTGATATTTCTTATTTTCAATTAATAAGAATTTATTTATCAAATTCAGACAATTGATTGTTTTTGTTTAACCATCCACTAAACATCCATCAATTAGCCCGTTAGAAAAATCAAGTGAACATTTTTCAAGTAAAAATCCATCTAAATCTAAACTCATGATTTGCAGTGTTCAATTTTAATATAACAATCTTCTTAGTATAATTTCTAAGTGTAATGTAACCAATTTACTCTACCAAAGTTTCCAAGGATTTTTTTTCTTGGCAATGTAAAATACCAAAAGAAAATGAATTGACTAACAAACGTACATTAGTGCAATGACTCAAACAAATGTGCATCTTTAATTGATAAATAATCAAGCTGTACTTAGCTAAGGAACGGCAATCCATGAACAATGAACCATCTCACATGTGTGCCATCTTGTAACCATTGGATTTTTTGACGCTATACTACTTAATAATTTCTGGAGAAATTAAAATACAACATTTGCCAAGGAAACATAAGTCTTAAATGAGTTAATAATATATAAAGAGCCATATGGTTATTAAGCATCCTTTGCGGTGAAATAATGAAGCTTGAGAGTCCTTTGATCATTGGGATTCAGTGCCATCTATGCCACAAGCCTCTCTGTGCACCTTATCATATGCCTCTTTCATGCAAGACATGAGCAGTTGGGAATTTATGAATCTTTTCTCTGCTGATGCCACCACCCTCAGCTTCCCCATGTAACTCACCATCGTTAAAGCTAGACTCTGCATGGGTACCAAATCAAGGTAGTTGTAGAAATAAGGTATTAAAATGATGCTAAGGAGTGTGAAATATGCAATTGCATGCTTCGAGCATCTGCATAAACCGGTAAATTGACCTGTGGGGCCCATGTTTTCGAATGTAAATCAATCCACCATGGATGGATGATGCCTAGAAAAGATATCTACCATTTAACACTCCAAACATTCTGATTGGGTCACTGTAAAACGTGGATTATGATTGAAGTTGTCAACTGATAAGTGGAATATTAAGGTATGGACCATCCCACTCAACGGTAGGTAAGCAGGCAGGCCCCACGTAACCATAGCTATGTCCAATGGAAAATAAAAAAAGCCATGCTAGATAATAGCTCATTAGATACTACTTAATGTGTGTCTTCATACAGTAGGTTATTAAATAGTGATTAATGTATTTGATGGACGGTCTATATTTGTTTTCTGCCCACCAAAATGTGAAACAATATTTGTACCATCACATTAGAAATTTGCAAGAGAAATTACGAAGTTATTTCCCACGTGGCAGAGGAAGAGATTTTAGTGGCAATTCAGATGTGACTATATGACACACATGTGTGGGATACAAGTCAATGTGGCCACCGTGAAGGTGGGCCACACGTTCGTTGAATGGACACCAGTCATTCAGATTTTACTCTAATTGTCAGTTTTTCTCGTACACATGTGGGCCCGATAGGTGAGTGGACCTGACAGACTTTTGGACCAGAGCCTGTTAGGTTGGCCCGCATCTAGTGACTGGACTAGATCCTGCACACGTATGCCATATTGACACGCGATGCTATTTAATGTCTCCTTGCACCCGAATCAACCTATCACTATCCAACTCGAGTCGGTTTGAAGCGTGTAGGAAAGGTAATGTTTAAGACTGTTTATTGAAATCTCATTTCATTAATTGCCTGTGGGACCCCTACTACAGTGAAGCAGAAGCTCTTCACCGGAAGATCTCCCATCTCCATTTTCTCCATGGGGCCCACCAAATAAGAAATTCCGGTAGTTGTGTTCTTCATGGTCGTGTGGATTTATCGAGAAGCTGCCTGTACCATCACAACCAGCAGCAGTAAATAAGATGAGGTACAGTACCAACAGTATTAAGATTTTAGTAGTGATATTGTTTTGTGTGATCCACAGATCACGATCAACCACAGTGTGTGTGTGTGTGCGTGCGTGTGTGTGTGTGTGTGTGTGTGTGTTGTTGGTGGGACCCACTAGGAAGCATTGGGCCAGGTAGCCCAGGCCGGCCCAATAGGGCCAGGGTTGGCCCGTAAACTTGGTCCAAGGGTAGGGCTGGGCTTGAAATCTGGGTGCAGTGTTCAGGCCAATCTGGGCCTGGGCTGGTAATGACAAGACCTGGATGGTTCATTGTCTCGGTCCAATCATCTAGTAGGCCACCTTTGTACATAAGGAAGGGCGGTTTAAATACTCTTTCGAGCCCTCGAGCAGCCCAGATTCCTTTTTCCTGTGGTGTGGTCCACCTGAGATTTAGATCCGCCAAGTCTTGAGATCATACCAAAGATACGAGAGATCAAAGAGAGAATTGGCGGGAGAACTAAAGATGTGCCCACATTCGAGATCCAGGCCACTCGTCAAATGAAAGAATTGTAATTCCCTCACACTCAAAATGGTTTTTTGTGTATTGTATTATATAATAGCATATATTCTAGCTCATTTGCAAATCTTACAGCCAGCTTGCTTATGCCTGTTTTGGTGCAATGCCCAGCTCATGATTCTATTGTAACTTCCTTATATATCTCCTATAAACGTGCGCACAGCTGTACATAATTGATATTAGTCAAACCATAAACGTGAAAGTATGTTTGTATTAACACTAATCCCAGTCGCTAGTCGAAACGTCAAGAACTTTCCGCCCATAGATTTTTGGAAATCCATAATCAAACTATGGCAAACAGATCAACGGTCTGAGTCACTAGACGAGGGTCCTTGCTACACGTACAGACGATTGCATCAGACATCTTTAGCATCTTGATGGCTGATGAATCTGCAATTCAGGATACCAAAATTTAGTGTTTCCTATATTTTTTTAGAGGTATCATACCTGCTCGAGCTCTTGTACACTTTGCGCGTGTTTTTCATTTTGCATAAGCAGCCTCGTGATTCTGCTATCAAAACCGATGATGCAATAGGTCCAACACAGATGCATGGCCCCATGCGCCAGAGATCGCTAATTCATGTTGACGAATTGAATCCCCTTTTCGGTTGAATGTGGACGATTTGTATATTCCTTCACAGACCTATATACAATTGAAGGTTTAGGCTTTTTTTTTTCACACTAGAGAAGCATGGGCCATTAATGGTAGGGCCCAACATATGAACCGTTTGGATCAAATAACCACAGACTGCCCTTGTCCAAAATGAAAGCCGGATCACTAATCCAGACCGTTGATCGATAGCTACAATTACGTAATCTGCAGGCTTTGGATACGCGATAACAGGCCAATTGATCGAACCATATGACAGACAGCCCATTGAGAAAACCATAGGCACGTATATCTCCATACTTTGAAAATGAGGAAGTTTTCTCTTGCTTAGGTGGAAGGTAGTCATAAAGAGTGTGATGGTTGATGGGCTGGCACTCGTAAATTGTACAAGTGGCGTACATGAGCTTAAATTAGACCGTTCAAGCTGCAGGTCCCACTGTTGATATGTCATCACTTAAAAAAAAATTAAAAAAGAAAAAAAGTTGGTTGGGTAATCTTGTCGAGCTAGAGATTAAGTAATTTTTGAAAGGAAAAATAGGAAATAAAGGTGGCCCCACATAATGGATGATCTAGTATATTATCGTAACTATTTTGTAAATGATCTATGCCATCCATATTTTGGCCACTGATTAGATGGCTAGGATCATTGGATCAAAGTAATTCCTAAGAGGAACTGGAAAGCTGCCGCGGAGACCACAAAATGTACGGTCCTCATCCATGAACAGATGGTTTCCAATCATAGATGATTCTAACAGTTTATTTTATTGGAAAATGATCGGATGGATAGGATCATCAAATCAAAGCAATTCTGGATAAGAAATGGAGATCAGAGGTGGGTTCAGAATATCCGCTTCCATATCCTTGATTATACCTTTTTATCGTAAATTATGTAGTCTATCCATTTTGTCAGCCATTGGTCGGATGGCTAGGATTGTAGCAATGTGATTCTTTAGAAGGCAGGGGGAATTCGAGATTGGGGACACATGATGGATCCTAGTCATGATCGAAGCCTTTTTATTGTAAATAATCTAGACAGTCCATCTTGTTGGTTGTTGATTGAACGGATAGGATCACTCAATCAATCGGATTCTCCAGAGGCAGTGGAATTAGGTATGGTAGCCACATGATAGATGGTTGAGATCCATAACCAGGTATTTTTATCCCAAATAAATTGGACTATCCAGTTTGGACAAGATCTGGCACCACCATATTTAATGATATAAATGCAGCAACGTGGTAGGTATAAAATCTCCATAGCATACATTGAATATACGGAGGACAACTCATTAATAATCTGGTTTTGGAAGAATTCTACTTATGTAACATAAGGATAAGAACGAGCGACCATTGGAGTTATGTCAGTAAAGCACGATTGGTAACCGACTACTATGATAAGGATGCTTTCGACAAAGGTAAAGCATGAATGAATAAAGGCAAATCGTCACTTCATGGGTTACCGTATATGAGGTCATCAAGTAAGAAACGATTATTCTCACTTTGCCATTAGGAACTTTTTAAATAGCGAAGTAGAATGCAAAGCAAGAGATCCAGCACAAATCAATCAACCAAACCCGAAACAACTCAAACCCAACACAGCGCTGCTTATCAGTCATTTGGAGCACTTATCATCTCCACCGCTCATTAGCGTGGAACTCCTGACTTCTAGGAGAAGTTCAGACTATCCTTACTTTACGTTGGACCGACTTATTTATAGTCAATAGCTATAGTTCCCTTCCATATGTGCCTGTGTGCCAGATTTAAAGGAATACTATAGTTTTAGAAATTGTCCACCTACGCTCATATGTTAGATTGATACTTGCATGTACTTTTGGCATTGCTCATTGCTTGCTCATTAGCGCACTGCTCAATTAAGCACCTTATTATTCTCATAGAAGATGGTGACCCATTTTAGTGGTAAAATTTATCCCTCACTCATGCTACTTTTCGTTTGACCAAACATTTGCTACACCATTGAAAGTGGTTGATTTTGAAGACAAAAAAGAACTTGGTGGAGGAAGAGCCGCAAACTTGATAAGCGCACCTTGACAATTGGTAGAATAAACTGTTGTCATACCACCATTTAATTCAGCTTCTCTATCTTCATGGAGAAAAATTTTGCTACACCCGTGCGGCTACGCTGGGTGTAGTAATGACCCCACCATGATGTGTGTGTTGTATCCATGCCGTCCATCTATTTGGCGAGATCATTTTAGGGCATGACATCAAAAATGAGGCACAACCAAAGTTAAGTGGACCCAGGATAGAAAATAGTTGGTATTGAACGCAAACCATTAAAAACTTCTTGGGGGCCAATTGAGCTTCGGATCTGCCTCATTTTTGGTATCATGCCCCAAAATGATCTTGCCAAATGGATGGACGGCGTGGATTCAACACTTAAATCTTGGTGGGGTTAGTGCTACACCAAATATAGCTAGTGTAGCTAATGCGTGGGTGTAGCAAAAATTTTCTCATCTTGATGCTCGGTCAGTGGCATACCGTAATTGGTTATAACACACCTGCAAACTATACACGTATGCCGCATGACTAAATTCTTGACCAGCATATCCATTTTATTTTTTTTACTCTATGTTTCGAATCATGTAATTAAAATAAGTATTAGAAGTTAAGCAACCTTTGATCAATTTATGCAAGAAGTGCTGTCACCATGCCAGGGCCAAACATAGCCCGGCAAGGGAAACTTAGGCCCAAGGTATGATAGCCCACACAAACAGAAGCCTATGCCCGCCCGCCCACCCGCCCACTTTTGCGCAGGACTGATTGTTTAGCGTACCCCATCATCCAAGATATATGGACAAAAATGCCCTCGAAATCATAAATAGGCTAGGCCAGGCTTGACGAGCTCTCTGAAGAAATCTAGATCCTGTCCCTTATTAAATGGTCTTAATTTTAAGGACCAGGCTGGCCCTTGGGCTGAGATGCAAGATCTTTGGTAATTCACCATTTTATCATATTCAATTTGAAGCAAGGTTAAAAATCATTCCACATTCATAGAGTATTAGTGGGTATGGCACGAAACATGTGAAAGGAGTGATACAAGATAAGAAAAACAAAGATGACAATCCACGCACACTAGTCTCTGCCCGCTCAATCAACGAGCCGGAGACAAAGGAATTGCTGTTTGCAGGACATGCCAGAGAGCTAGTGGTAGTTAGTTATTCCGTACTTTGGTATTGTGGGAGGGTTGATACTCCAGCACTTTGTACACTGGCATACATTAACTCAATCAAAACATTCAAGTTGTGGGAATTGCATTGGATAAGTTATTGTCCAAATTTTAAATTGATTTGATATTTCTTATTTTCAATTAATAAGAATTTATTTATCAAATTCAGACAATTGATTGTTTTTGTTTAACCATCCACTAAACATCCATCAATTAGCCCGTTAGAAAAATCAAGTGAACATTTTTCAAGTAAAAATCCATCTAAATCTAAACTCATGATTTGCAGTGTTCAATTTTAATATAACAATCTTCTTAGTATAATTTCTAAGTGTAATGTAACCAACTTACTCTACCAAAGTTTCCAAGGATTTTTTTTCTTGGCAATGTAAAATACCAAAAGAAAATGAATTGACTAACAAACGTACATTAGTGCAATGACTCAAACAAATGTGCATCTTTAATTGATAAATAATCAAGCTGTACTTAGCTAAGGAACGGCAATCCACGAACAATGAACCATCTCACATGTGTGCCATCTTGTAACCATTGGATTTTTTGATGCTATACTACTTAATAATTTATGGAGAAATTAAAATACAACATTTGCCAAGGAAACAGAAGTCTTTAATGAGTTAATAATATATAAAGAGCCATACGGTTATTAAGCATCCTTTGCGGTGAAATAATGAAGCTTGAGAGTCCTTTGATCACTGGGATTCAGTGCCATCTATGCCACAAGCCTCCCTGTGCACCTTATCATATGCCTCTTTCATGCAAGACATGAGCAGTTGGGAATTTATGAATCTTTTCTCTGCTGATGCCACCACCCTCAGCTTCCCCATGTAACTCACCATCATTAAAGCTAGACTCTGCATGGGTACCAAATCAAGGCAGGTGTAGAAATAAGGTATTAAAATGATGCTAAGGAGTGTGAAATATGCAATTGCATGCTTCGAGCATCTGCATAAATCGGTAAATTGACCTGTGGGGCCCATGTTTTCGAATGTAAATCAATCCACCATGGATGGATGATGCCTAGAAAAGGTATCTACCATTTAACACGCTAAGCATTCTGATTGGGTCACTGTAAAACGTGGATTATGATTGAAGTTGTCAACTGATAAGTGGAATATTAAGGTATGGACCATCCCAATCAACGGTAGGTAAGCAGGCAGGCCCCACGTAACCATAGCTGTGTCCAATGGAAAATAAAAAAAGCCATGCTAGATAATAGCTCATTAGATACTACTTAATGTGTGTCTTCATACAGTAGGTTATTAAATAGTGATTAATGTATTTGATGGACGGGCTATATTAGTTTTCTGCCCGCCAAAATGTAAAACAATATTTGTACCATCACATTAGAAATTTGCAAGAGAAATTACGAAGTTATTTCCCACGTGGCAGAGGAAGAGATTTTAGTGGCAATTCAGATGTGACTACATGACACACATGTGTGGGATACAAGTCAGTGTGGCCACCGTGAAGGTGGGCCACACGTTCGTTGAATGGACACAAGTCATTCAGATTTTACTCTAATTGTCAGTTTTTCTCGTACACATGTGGGCCCGATAGGTGAGTGGACCTGACAGACTTTTGGACCAGAGCCTGTTAGGTTGGCCCGCATCTAGTGACTGGACTAGATCCTGCACACGAATAACATATTGACACGCGATGCTATTTAATGTCTCCTTGCACCCGAATCAACCTATCACTATCCAACACGAATCGGTTTGAAGCGTGTAGGAAAGGTAATGTTTAAGATTGTTTATTGTCTCATTTAATTAATTACCTGTGGGACCCCCACTACAGTGAAGTAGAAGCTCTTCACCGGAAGATCTCCCATCTCCATTTTCTCCATGGGGCCCACCAAATAAGAAATTCCAGTAGTTGTGTTCTTCATGGACGTGTGGATGTATCGAGAAGCTGCCTGTACCATCACAACCAGCAGCAGTAAATAAGATGAGGTACAGTACCAACAGTATTAAGATTTTAGTAGTGATATTGTTTTGTGTGATCCACAGATCATGATCAACCACAGTGTGTGTGTGCGTGTGTGTGTGTTGTTGGTGGGACCCACTAGGAAGCATTGGGCCAGGTAGCCCAGGCCGGCCCAATAGGGCCAGGGTTGGCCCCTAAATTTGGTCCAAGGGTAGGGCTGGGCTTGAAATCTGGGTGCAGTGTTCAGGCCAATCTGGGCCTGGGCTGGTAATGCCAAGACCTGGTTGGTTCATTGTCTCGGTCCAATCATCTAGTAGGCCACCATTGTACATAAGGAAGGGCGGTTTAAATACTCTTTTGAGCCCTCGAGCAGCCCAGATTCCTTTTTCCTGTGGTGTGGTCCACCTGAGATTGAGATCTGTCAAGTCTTGAGATCATACCAAAGATATGAGAGATCGAAGAGAGGATTGGCGGGAGAACTAAAGATGTGCCCACATTCAAGATCCAGGCCACTCATCAAATGAAAGAATTGTAATTCCCTCACACTCAAAAGGGTTTTTTTGTGTATTGTATTATATAGTAGCATATATTCTAGCTCATTTGCAAATCTTACAGCCAGCTTGCCTATGCCTGTTTTGGTGCAATGCCCAGCTCATGATTCTATTGTAACTTCCTTATATATCTCCTGTAAACGTGCGCACAGCTGTACATAATTGATATTAGTCAAACCATAAACGTGAAAGTATGTTTGTATTAACACTAATCCCAGTCGCTAGTCGAAATGTGAAGAACTTTCCGCCCATAGATTTTTGGAAATCCATAATCAAACTATGGCAAACAGATCAACGGTCTTGAGTCACTAGACGAGGGTCCTGGCTACACGTACAGACGATTGCATCAGACATCTTTAGCATCTTGATGGCTGATGAATCTGCAATTCAGGATACCAAAATTTACTGTTTCCTATATTTTTTAGAGGTATCATACCTGCTCGAGCTCTTGTACACTTTGCTCGGGTTTTTCATTTTGCATAAGCAGCCTCATGATTCAGCTATCAAAATCGATGATGCAATAGGTCCCACACAGATGCATGGCCCCATGCGCCAGAGATCGCTAATTCATGTTGACGAATTGAATCCCCTTTTCGGTTGAATGTGGACGATTTGTATATTCCTTCACAGTCCTATATGCTGTCCAACAATTGAAGGTTTAGGATTTTTTTTTTCACACTAGAGAAACATGGGCCATTAATGGTAGGGCCCAACATATGAAACGTTTGGATCAAATAACCACATACTGCCCTTGTCCAAAATGAAAGCCGGATCACTAATCCAGACCGTTGATCGATAGCTACAATTACGTGATCTGCAGGCTTTGGATACGCGACAACAGGCCAATTGATCGCAGAAGGGCCTGTAGCCCAGCTGGTTGAGTCCGAGTTTATCAACCAGCTGGTCTCAGGTTCGAGACGCACCAGCAGCACCTTTGGCCGCTTTCGGTCGGGCCGGGTCGGGTTCGGGTGTTCGGGCCGGGTCGTGTGGGTTATGTTCGGGTGTTCAGGCCGGGTTGGTTGGATAAAAATAAAAAAAAACAAAAAAAAAAAAACAGGCCAATTGATCGAACCATATGACAGACAGCCCAGTGAGAAAACCATAGGCACATATATCTCCATAATTTGAAAATGTGGAAGTTTTCTCTTGCTTAGGTGGAAGGTAGTCATATGGCTAGGATCATTGGATCAAAGTAATTCCTAAGAGGAACTGGAAAGCTGCCGCGGAGACCACAAAATGTACGGTCCTCATCCATGAACAGATGGTTTCCAATCATAGATGATTCTAACAGTTTATTTTGAGATCAGAGGTGGGTTCAGAATATCCGCTTCCATATCCTTGGTTATACCTTTTTATCGTAAATTATGTAGTCTATCCATTTTGTCAGCCATTGGTCGGATGGCTAAGATTGTAGCAATGTGATTCTTTAGAAGGCAGGGGGAATTCGAGATTGGGGACACATGATGGATCCTAGTCATGATCGAAGCCTTTTTATTGTAAATAATCTAGACAGTCCATCTTGTTGGTTGTTGATTGAACGGATAGGATCACTCAATCAATCGGATTCTCCGAGGCAGTGGAATTAGGTATGGTAGCCACATGATAGATGGTTGAGATCCATAACCAGGTATTTTTATCCCAAATAAATTGGACTATCCAGTTTGGACAAGATCTGGCACCACCATATTTAACGATATAAATGCAGCAACGTGGTAGGTATAAAATCTTCATAGCATACATTGAATATACGGAGGACAACTCATTAATAATCTGGTTTTGGAAGAATTGTACTACTTGTGTAACATAAGGATAAGAACGAGCGACCATTGGAGTTATGTCAGTGAAGCACGATTGGTAACCGATTACTATGATAAGGATGCTTTCGACAAAGGTAAAGCATGAATGAATAAAGGCAAATCGTCACTTCATGGGTTACCGTATATGAGGTCATCATGTAAGAAACGATTATTCTCACTTTGCCATTAGGAACTTTTTAAATAGCGAAGTAGAATGCAAAGCAAGAGATCCAGCACAAATCAATCAACCAAACCCGAAACAACTCAAACCCAGCACAGCACTGCTTATCAGTCATTTGGAGCACTTATCATCTCCACCGCTCATTAGCGTGGAACCCCTGACTTTTAGGAGAAGTTCAGACTATCCTTACTTTACGTTGGACCGACTTATTTATAATCAATAGCTATAGTTCCCTTCCATATGTGCCTGTGTGCCAGATTTAAAGGAATACTATAGTTTTAGAAATTGTCCACCTACGCTCATATGCTAGATTGATACTTGCATGTACTTTTGGCATTGCTCATTGCTTGCTCATTAGCGCACTGCTCAATTAAGCACTTTATTATTCTCATAGAAGATGGTGACCCATTTTAGTGGTAAAATTTATCCCTCACTCATGCTACTTTTCGTTTGATCAAACATTTGCTACACCATTGAAAGTGGTTGATTCTGAAGACAAAAAAGAACTTGGTGGAGGAAGAGCCGCAAACTTGATAAGCGCACCTTGACAATTGGTAGAATAAACTGTTGTCATACCACCATTTAATTCAGCTTCTCTATCTTCATGGAGAAAAATTTTGCTACACCCATGCGGCTACGCTGGGTGTAGTAATGACCCCACCATGGTGTGTGTGTTGTATCCATGCCGTCCATCTATTTGGCGAGATCATTTTAGGGCATGACATCAAAAATGTGGCACAACCAAAGTTAAGTGGACCCAGGATAGAAAATAGTGGGGATTGAACGCAAACCATTAAAAACTTCTTGGGGGCCAATTGAGCTTCGGATCTGCCTCATTTTTGGTACCATGCCCCAAAATGATCTTGCCAAATGGATGGACGGCGTGGATTCAACACTTAAATCATGGTGGGGTCAGTGCTACACCCAATATAGCTAGTGTAGCTAATGCGTGGGTGTAGCAAAAAATTTCTCATCTTGATGCTGGGTCAGTGGCATACCGTAATTGGTTATAACACACTTGCAAACTATACATGTATGCCACATGACTAAATTCTTGACCAGCATATCCATTTTATTTTTTTTACTCTATGTTTCGAATCATGTAATTAAAATAAGTATTAGAAGTTAAGCAACCTTTGATCAATTTATGCAAGAAGGGCTGTCACCATGCCAGGGCCAAACATAGCCCGGCAAGTGAAACTTAGGCCCAAGGTATGATAGCCCACACAAATAGAAGCCTATGCCCGCTTGCCCGCCCGCCCGCCCACCCGCCCACTTTTGTGCAGGACTGATTGTTTGGCGTACCCCATCATCCAAGATATATGGACAAAAATGCCCTCGAAATCATAAATAGGCTAGGCCAGGCTTGACGAGCTCTCTGAAGAAATCTAGATCCTGTCCCTTATTAAATGGTCTTAATTTTAAGGACCAGGCCGGCCCTTGGGCTGAGATGCAAGATCTTTGGTAATTCACCATTTTATCATATTCAATTTGAAGCAAGGTTAAAAATCATTCCACGTTCATAGAGTATTAGTGGGTATGGCACGAAACATGTGAAAGGAGTGATACAAGATAAGAAAAACAAAGATGACAATCCACGCACACTAGTCTCTGCCCGCTCAATCAACGAGCCGGAGACAGAGGAATTGCTGTTTGCAGGACATGCCAGAGAGCTAGTGGTAGTTAGTTATTCCGTACTTTGGTATTGAGGGAGGGTTGATACTCCAGCACTTTGTACACTGGCATACATTAACTCAATCAAAACATTCAAGTTGTGGGAATTGCATTGGATAAGTTATTGTCCAAATTTTAAATTGATTTGATATTTCTTATTTTCAATTAATAAGAATTTATTTATCAAATTCAGACAATTGATTGTTTTTGTTTAACCATCCACTAAACATTCATCAATTAGCCCGTTAGAAAAATCAAGTGAACATTTTTCAAGTAAAAATCCATCTAAATCTAAACTCATGATTTGCAGTGTTGAATTTTTATATAACAATCTTCTTAGTATAATTTCTAAGTGTAATGTAACCAATTTACTCTACCAAAGTTTCCAAGGATTTTTTTTCTTGGCAATGTAAAATACCAAAAGAAAATGAATTGACTAACAAACGTACATTAGTGCAATGACTCAAATAAATGTGCATCTTTAATTGATAAATAATCAAGCTGTACTTAGCTAAGGAACGGCAATCCATGAACAATGAACCATCTCACATGTGTGCCATCTTGTAACCATTGGATTTTTTGACACTATACTACTTAATAATTTCTGGAGAAATTAAAATACAACATTTGCCAAGGAAACAGAAGTCTGAAATGAGTTAATAATATATAAAGAGCCATATGGTTATTAAGCATCCTTTGCGGTGAAATAATGAAGCTTGAGAGTCCTTTGATCAGTGGGATTCAGTGCCATCTACGCCACAAGCCTCCCTGTGCACCTTATCATATGCCTCTTTCATGCAAGACATGAGCAGTTGGGAATTTATGAATCTTTTCTCTGCTGATGCCACCACCCTCAGTTTCCCCATGTAACTCACCATCGTTAAAGCTAGACTCTGCATGGGTACCAAATCAAGGCAGTTGTAGAAATAAGGTATTAAAATGATGCTTAAGGAGTGTGAAATATGCAATTGCATGCTTCGAGCATCTGCATAAATCGGTAAATTGACCTGTGGGGCCCATGTTTTCTAATCTAAATCAATCCTACCATGGATGGATGATGCCTAGAAAAGATATCTACCATTTAACACGCCAAACATTCTGATTGGGTCACTGTAAAACGTGGATTATGATTGAAGTTGTCAACTGATAAGTGGAATATTAAGGTATGGACCATCCCAATCAACGGTAGGTAAGCAGGCAGGCCCCACGTAACCATAGCTATGTCCAATGGAAAATAAAAAAAGCCATGCTAGATAATAACTCATTAGATACTAATGTGTGTCTTCATACAGTAGGTTATTAAATAGTGATTAATGTTTTTGATGGACGGTCTATATCAGTTTTCTGCCCACCAAAATGTGAAACAATATTTGTACCATCACAGTAGAAATTTGCAAGAGAAATTACGAAGTTATTTCCCACGTGGCAGAGGAAGAGATTTTAGTGGCAATTCAAATGTGACTACATGACACACATGTGCGGGATACAAGTCAGTGTGGCCACCGTGAAGGTGGGCCACACGTTCGTTGAATGGACACCAGTCATTCAGATTTTACTCTAATTGTCAGTTTTTCTCGTACACATGTGGGCCTGATAGGTGAGTGGACCTGACAGACTTTTGGACCAGAGCCTGTTAGGTTGGCCCGCATCTAGTGACTGGACTAGATCCTGCACTCGTATGCCATATTGACACGTGATGCTCTTTAATGTCTCCTTGCACCCGAATCAACCTATCACTATCCAACTCGAATCGGTTTGAAGCGTGTAGGAAAGTTAATGTTTAAGACTATTTATTGAAATCTCATTTAATTAATTACCTGTGGGACCCCCACTACAGTGAAGTAGAAGCTCTTCACCGGAAGATCTCCCATCTCCATTTTCTCCATGGGGCCCACCAAATAAGAAATTCCGGTAGTTGTGTTCTTCATGGTCGTGTGGATGTACCGAGAAGCTGCCTGTACCATCACAACCAGCAGCAGTAAATAAGATGCGGTACAATACCAACAATATTAGGATTTTAGTAGTGATATTGTTTTGTGTGATTCACAGATCACGATCAACCACAGTGTGTGTGTGTGTTGTTGTTGTTGGTGGGACCCACTTGGAAGCATTGTCAGCCCTGCAGCTTATCGGCCATGCCCGTGAATTTCGCCTGTTGCTTGTGGACGGTTGGCTATTTGTATATTTAGCACAGTGTTTGTGGGGCCATCAATTGGATGGTTAAGATCATCCATAGATGTGGTCGTGGATAATATCCATCCAAAGTGAGTCCCACCAGAGGGATATCATTATCAACATTCAAGTTGAAGCGCATCATGTGCCAACGTTGAAATGAAAGAAGGCCAATGACTGAACAGGTACGATCATTCATCTACAAGAGATTAATTTGGGATGTGGACAACCAAATACAAACCTCTGGGCCACGAATGGTCCTCAACATTTGAACTAGTCTGCCAGTGAGATAAACGGCAAGAGAATGCCTCTTTCTCTTGATTGTTTTCTTCGCTTTGATGAGGAACCCTAAGGGACTTTCTTTCTCAGCATTGTCGCTGGAAGGGATTGCTATCTGAAGAAAGGTGAAATGGTTTCCCCACGTCTTCTCTTTGAGCATGTCCTCCACGCATTGATACCCATTTACCATCCTTGTGTTCAACAAAACCAAGGCCGTCATCCGACGGCCAGGCGATATCTGGCCCATCCTTTGCTGGTACAACTGGATTGCATAAAATATGATCCCAACCGCTACATCGTTCACAGTCTGTTGAAAAGCAATATATAATCAACTCCATACATAACAAGCACCATCATCATCATAATAATCATAATCGGCTTACTGCGGCCCGTCTGTTCCACCAACGTGTCATTTTGGTAGAACATCTGAGCCACACAAGGATATGTACGTACACCTTCAGTTTGAGGGGTGCTGTTAGAGTAAGTTAGACTATAGGATATGTTTAATTAAAGTGTGGTATAGTATAAGATATGTAGCTTTATATCTATGCAAACATGCATCCATACATCCATTATGTATGTATGTACGTCTATTTTTAGTTGTTGAATGGAATCCAACCCTTGATTTCCAACAGTAGTCCCCAGAGTTATCAGAGCCGATGGCTTAAGAAGATAATCATCAGGTGGGCAGAAGATGTGATCTGACTCAACGTTCATGTGTGGTGTCATTATTCATAGTACGTAAGCTTCTTGGCGTGACCCATCTTTTACATGGCTTCGAGGTCCTAGACAAGTTGGCGTGGAAGTTCACATTCATGGCCGGTTTGTGGTGTCAAAGAACGATGTGCTGGACGAATGGACGTCTAGATCAATGACATGGACTCCTACATACAGGAGTGCAATGTAACTGCATGTTCTTCCAAGTAGATGCGTTGGAACCAGAATCCTACACAACATCTGTTTTAAACAGCTGAATAACACACCCGCTCTGTGGGCCCACCAGTTGTATAGGTAAAATCCACCCTGTCCATCGGGCTTTGTACATCCTTGTTTCTGGGACTAGGGGAAAGGTCAGCCAGATCTTAGGGCCGTTCCCATGGGTGTCTCTGAGGTTTTTCTCTTTTTATTTTATGAGGCTGATCTCTTGTATTTATGGTTCACCTAAGAGCTCTCACCTAATGGATGGGATGGATTTGCATGTGCGACATGATGGCCCACATAGCATGTTTGTGGTATGCAGTTGCATAAAACAGGTGTCGTACCCGCTTTCATAAGTATGTGTGAGTATTTACTTTTAGGACTTGATGACATGATGCCTGGGTTAATTTAATTTTTTCCATCCTTTTCAAACAACAGATAGGGTTTGCATGGACCAAATGCAATTTCATACCACCTAATTCTAGGGTTGTTCCATGGGTGTCTATGAGGTTTTTCTCTTCTTCTTTATGAGGCTGGTCTCTTGTATTTATGGCTCACTGCGTAAGAGTTCTCACCTGATGGATGGGATGGATTTTCATGTACGACATAATGGCCCCACATGGCATGTTTGTGGTGTGCAATTTCGTAAAACAAGTGTCGTACATGTTTCCATAGATCTGT
The DNA here is from genome assembly GCA_003013855.2 of Liriodendron chinense. Lineage (NCBI taxonomy): Eukaryota > Viridiplantae > Streptophyta > Magnoliopsida > Magnoliales > Magnoliaceae > Liriodendron > Liriodendron chinense. The sequence goes on from PVNU02003142.1 coordinate 21,873, forward strand.
GTGAGTATTTACTGTTGAGACGAGATGACATGATGCCTGAATTAATTCAATTTTTCCATCGTTGTTGTCAAATACCGGATAGAATCTACATGGACCAAATGTAATTCCATACCACCTAATCCTAAGGTTGCTCCCATGGGTGTGTCGGAGGTTTTTCTCTTCTTTTTTTCATGTGCCTGATCTCTTGTATTTATGGTTAACGAAAGAGTTCTCAATTGATGGCCCCACAGAGCATGTTTGTGGTTTGAAGTTGTGTAAAACAGGTGTCGTACACGTTTCCGCTCCCATGCGTTCCATACGATGTGGGTCTGTTTTTATGACAGCGATTCCAATATCACGTGCATTGCACGTGGATTCTGCTAATTTAAGAGAGGGTACTTTGGGGGGCAAAAACTAAGGTGATAGTTCACCAGCACTCTTTACGTTATGGAGTCTCATCCACCGTACACATGGTATATATTCATATAAAACAGACCGTCCAAATTATACAGCCCATTGTTTTTGGTCAAGTATAGACCGAAAAGCACACCCATTGATGATCCTAACCATCCAATTGCTGGCTGTTGAGTGAACCACTAAAGTAAAAAATTCAGCCGCCCAAATTCAATGAGCAAAAGAAAATGGCTAAGATCATCCGATCACTAGGAATTCTGAGCTATTCTTCACAATGGGGACCACAATTTGGACTTACTCGGTTGTTACAGCGGGTGAGACACCACAACTTAGAAAATAGCAAAGACTATTACCAGAACCCAACCATATGTTGAGAATCGTGATGTCTCTAGAATGGTGGGTGGCGACAAATTAAATTGGTATCTGTCACTCTCATATCAATATCGATTTTGGGGCCATGTGTCACGAAAACGGTATATGGGTCACGAAAACGGTATACCGTTTAATGCTATATATAGATATATATATATATATTTATTGGAGTTGGGGTAGAGCCAAATGCACCCAAAATTCAGTAGCTTTTGTTTTGTTAGTCATGCAACACACCACCCTGTTAGCTGGGTAACGCACTCACATGGTTAGCACATGATGCACCCACCAACCGGTGGAGTTAGTGTGTCTCCTTTACATTTTGAACCTGAGAACTGCTGTTAGAATGCCTAAGCGTCTTCCAACTGGGCTACAAGCGACACTCCCAAATTCAGTAGTTGTTCATCCGTTCCGTTGCTTAGCCTTTTCATTGCATTTGTTTGTATATTGAAAATTTTAGGCGTGGAAAAATCATAAAGTGGAACTTGGAAGAAGTTGCACGCACAACATACAAATAATTCAAACTACACTATCCATATTATAAATTCCAGTTTTGACGTGTCACAAAGTATAGCTTATTTGATCATCTGGCTATCAGAATGGTATAGTCATTTATTGGACAATTAAAAATGAAAAAAAAAAAATCCTTTGATCCTATTTCAGCAAACAAGTGTCCACAAATCAGAGGTTAGGATTGCTCAAGCAATCTAATTTTGGGACACTAGGTTTTCCACAATTGAGTCTGTTTGATTTAAGTTAATGTATGGCACGTATACATTTTCTGAATGCCTGTGCATCTAGTGTTGTACTCTCCTTACAAGGGTTAGATATATATAAGGCCATCAATCATGTAGGGTACACTGTAAACATTCCATGTATCAACAATGGTGATGGCCCGCTAACAGCCAAAACTTGTATGAGAAAAATGGACGGTTATAAAAAAAGTCCGATACTCCATTGATGTGTCGAACCCTGATTTTTCATACAGGGCACGTTCACAGTACGCACTACATAATGGGTGGTCCAGATTTCTGAAACGAGTATGAAATCCAAGTAATAAAAACAATCTATTCAACAATCTATAATAGAGGGTTAGAATTGCAATAAAACCAACCAAACGACACCGCATTATGATGAAAATGATGCCAATAGAAGGACGTGAGGGTTTTATGGAAAGAAAACGAACTTACTCCTGAAATCTTGGACTTAATTTCCCGGATACGATCGAGAGAGAAGGTAACCGACGAGATGGTGACCGGCTCCAACTCTACTAGGGGGGTCCCAGATCGGATCGCCGTCTGATCGTCTTGCAGCACGGTACTGTGCAGGACACTTTGGACGAAATCAGAAGCAGTGTACCAACACCCAGCAGCAATTGTGGATACTTTCTTGTATGTGTCCGCCATTCCATGTGATCTCGACGACGTGGTCTTAGTGGCATAAGTAGGGAATGTTAGAGGAAGAGATGGATCGTCAGCTCTTTTAAGGCAAGAAAACAAAGCACCCATGAGAGAAAATCCATCTCCGAGTGCATGGTGCAACTTGAAAACCACTGTCCCGGCTGCGTTGCTTGTGGGGTACTTGATTAAGTGGATTTCCCACAATGGACGGTTCTCAGGGAGCCGATCCAATGCTATCTTCGACAAGTACTCTTGTAAGTACTCATCGTAAGTTGCAAGCGGTAATCCAGTTGGAAAATGCGGGACCTTTATGTGGTCTTCGAGATTGATATCGACCTTCTTCCACCGTTGCCCACCGTTTTCATCCCTAATGAGTATTGATGAGAAACGGGTGTTGATCGGAAGGAAATATTCCCCGAGTAACGCGGTCGTTGGGGAATCATCGATGGGAGTCTCGAATTCGAAGACTCCGAGAATGCTGAGGGAGAGAACAGAGCTGTTGATGTATTCTGATGTTGGGCTTGCAGGCAGGAATTCTTGATTATCTTCTAATAGCACATCTCTTGATTGATATGAAGCCATTGCTTTTTTATTTTTTGGGTTTGCTCAAGGTCTTTCTGATGTTACCTTCTTGCAGCTATTTAAGCATGAAGCGAGATACACATGCGTGGAATTTCAACAAATTTAATACGAATTTAATAATCCTCAGCTAGGAAGATGGCCAAACTTGAACAAAGACCAATGGCTGAAACTTTTGTGTAACGTGGTCACATGACTGTTGCTTTCATTTATTTCTCTAGGGTTAATTGATACACAAGCCTTTGAAATCTATGGCGTTGGTGCAGGTCGAAACGTTGGTAGAGAGGGAGCGAATTAGGTGTTAGCCGGGCACCAGCTTAGTGGGTGTTACCCCTACCGTGTGGCCCACATAGCTGATATTTTGTATATCCACGCCGTCCATCCGTTTCTCCAGCCCATTTGAGAATGGAGCTCTAAAACTTATGCAGGTTCAAATCTCAGGTGGACCATAACACTGCTGATTGAGTGCTCCACCATTAAAAATTCCAAAGATCCCATCATAAGGTTTTAATAATGTTTATTTGTAATCCAACCTGTTGATAATGTCCAAAAGCTCTGGATGAAGGAAAAAATAAATATCAAATTGATCAAAACTTTTTGTGGCCCACAAAAATCTTTTAATGGTCATGTATCACTTTTTCTAGTGATATAGTCCACCTGACGTTCGTATCTTTTTAGGGCTTGGTACCACATCCTAAAATGAGATGGAAAAACAGATGGACGGTGTGGATATATAAAACATACATCAATATGGGCCCCACATGGTTTGGGTAACACCCAATAAGCTGTTCCCCTCGTAACAGCTAATCCGCTGGTATGGAAGTCCGCTTGTGCTAATTGCATTACACCTTTGGGACCACATGTAGATATGGTTAGATTATCAGATCGCTTGATCATTTTTATAATTCTTTGGGTGGATCATCGTAAAAAAAGTCACGCTAAAATATGATCCTGAACGTTGATAACGATGTTTAATTTGGACCATTAAATCCCGTCGTCAGTTGTTCCTGTCCAACTCTACCAGTTGATGGAAAGGATCATCCGTTGGATGTGAATTTCGATTATGACACCTCGAAGAATTATCCATCAGACGGACAGTTAGATTGTCCAATCGTATCTACATGTGGTACCCTATTGTTCTTGACACTGACATAAGCGAGTCGCCACTGGACGTTGCTCTTTGTACGCCACCATGATGTATGTATTTTATCCACGCCGTCCATAAATTTTACCGGATCACTTTAATCAACGAGTCCAAAAATCAGACAGATCAAATTCTCAGGTGCACCACACCAAAGGAAATAGTGGTAATTGAATGCCTACCATTAAAACTTCTTGCGACCACAAAAGTTTTAGATCAAGATGATATTTTTTTATTCCCTTCATCCATGTCTTTGTCACCTAATTAGCAGGTTGGATGGAGAATAAACATTACAGTGGGCCGTAGGAAGCTTTTAATGATGTCCGTTCAATCACCGCTGTTTTCTGGTGGCTGGATCTTACTCATTTTTGGGCTCATGCACTAAAATGATACGGAAAAGTGTATTGACGGCGTGGATAAAACACATATATAATAGTGGAGCCCACAGAGCACCGTTCAGTAGCGACGTCGCTACTGGCAGTGCCAGTATGGACACCGCGTCCCCCGACTCACAAAAAAGCTAATTCTCACAAAAGACGTGAGAAGGAGAAAATATCTGTTACTACTCCAGAGTACGAACATCCATACTCACACGAAACCCCCACCGTAAAAATCTCATAAATGTAGTCCAATCCAAACTGTTCAAATCGTGAGGTCCACTGTTGAAGAGTCAAAAACAAAAAGAAAACGCTTTCCATATATCTCTCCAATGGATCGCTATAAAAGAGATGTAAACATGAAACAGACCAAATCCAACGTACAAAAATACATTTGAGAAATGGTCAAGATCGTCCAATAAATCCGATTTCTGCTATTTTGGGGTTGTGGGCTATAGACAGTAGGGCCCATATGTGATGTACATAGACGTAATGTGCATGCCTATGAGTGGTCTAAGTCCGCCAGCGTATCAAATAACTGGATGATGTAGATTTTGTTATGTACATGGGCTGTCATAGAGGAAGTGTGAATGAGCTGGGACCAGCACGTACCTAACCCACAGAACTTTGGACTTTATAGCTGTAAAAATAAAGATGGCCAACTTACATTTAAAATTTATTATGTAATATTAACTTCTTAGGTAAGTTTTAATATTAAAATCATAGATAAGAAAATGGTTTTCCTGGTTGATTGTATTTTCGAATAGATTCTTAAGGAAGTTTCAAATTTTAAATTGTAAGTAGGAGAAAGTCACACTTGTCTCAGAGGCCCCTCAAAATGCTGACCACAATGAAATGACTATCTCCAATCATGCAGTTTTTTGAAAATATGGCCCACATTAATGTCAATCTAGACCGTCCGAATTGTGGGGCTACACAAAAATTAGATTGCTTGGATGAACTTGTCGGGTCAATTGCCACCAGAATCACCTCTTGATCTTGACCATTATTGGTGGAGACCCCGGTAATCCCCACAATGGTCTGTTGATTGCGATCTTTAAATTCGTTTTTAACAATTATTATTTATTTTATAGAAGTCATTTTAAACCATCCAAATCAAAGGCTAATGCAAATTAGCGAATGAGGTGGCTACTTTTAGCTTGAACCATTCATTCAATGGCCATCTGTTTACTTCGATTTTTGGGTTACGACACATCTATCGTAAGACTTATAATTGGGAAAGTTTGTATGAGATGCATGAATGCGACATGCGTATGAACCAGCATAGACTACCCGGGTATATAAAATAGTTGCAGTCTGGCTGCCCAAACCCAAATCACACGCACTATTGTCCGTTGATTAAAATATGTTAGTGCTTTACGCTCGACCCGGATTTCTGCAAAAGGCTTTCCGAGGAAGTTACTGCGTTGGGAACCTAGGTGGGGCCCACCGTGATGTTTGTGAGAAATCCAGCCTGTCCATCCGTTTTGGAAGCTCATTTTAGGTTATAAGACAAAAAAAAAAAAAGAGCCGGATCCAATACTCAAGTGGCCGAAAACATGAGGATTGAACATCCACAGTTAAAATATTTGTGGGGCCACAGAAGGCTTGAATCAGTCTAATATTTATTTTTTCAATTCATACAAGTAGGAATGACGTTATGAACGGTATGGATGGCATATAAACAACACTGTGGACCCAGGGAGGTTTCAATGGTAAGAATTTCCCTACCCACTTTTTCCTTTAGTGCAGCCCACTTGAGTATTGGATCCGGCTCATTTTTGTTCTTATATCCTAAATTGAACTCCCAAAAAGGATGGATGGGGTGGATTTCATACAAACATCACGGTGGGCCCCACCTAGGTTCCCGGTACAGGAGCTTCCTGCAGAAGGCTTTCGCAGGAAGTCCGCGTCCGGGCTTTACGTGGGGTTTTAAACAGTTTGTCCTTTCTTCTCACCTAAAAACATGAATGGCAGGAGGACGCTACGTCGCTTGAGCGATTTAGGGGTTTTTGTCGGTGGTTGCTGGTCAAGCTTGCACCTCATGCTCCACCACGCTGTTATAATCCACACCATTCATCAAGTGGGTCCAACATCGACGGCCTATATGACCTGATTAATACTGACCATCGTCCCTTGGGACGTACCTTAGGTGGCCCACGTGGCAAAATTTCCCATGGTTGGAATTGGTTTGGTTTACCGCAGGCGATCTTTCATCAAGTAGTTCCTGCTATTGATCGTATGGTTTAATTAGAGTTTGAAGGTTTGCCGTAGATGACCGTCCATCAAGAAGGCCCCACCATAGATGCCTCCACCACGTGGTGGTTGCAGGGATGGGTACGGTATTGATTCCCGTACCTGACAAATTTAGATAAGAACGGGGAGCAGGATCCAGTGCCTTCGGGATCATGAAGGGTACAGTTCTCAATGTCATTTTCTGAACACCTATTATACATGGGCTAGATCCGAACCGCTCATTTGATCGGTGAAACAAGAGAATAGGATATTGTCCAAAATCCTCATCACAATTTGGGTGACCGTTTGCGTACAAATGGATATTAACGGCCCGTTTGGATACACTAAATAAGTTACTTTTTAGCTGACAGCAGTAGATAAGTGGCTGATTTTAGATAAGTACGTTTGATAATTTATGATTAATTATTGGTAACTTTTTTTTTTTTTTTTTTTTTTTTACTTAGAAGTACATATCACTTCAGTTCTTTTTAAGTTTTTAAAGAGAGAGAGTCTATGTCCATATCAGAGGATGCCGCGCATGGACTTTTCACATTGAAGGTGGGGCTCACACAGTGGGCCCTGCATAGTTGATGACCTTGTATTAATGTGGCCCCATAGAGTTATCAACGTTAGGCACTCAATCATTCCTAAGGTGGGGCCCACTTGAGCTTTGCATCTGTCTCTCACGTGTGGGCTCCACCCACGTCCAGCTTTGTGGACCTTATCAACAAATTTGGTGGCAGATCAACATCACAGTGGGCCCCTGGAAGTTTTCAACGGTAAGCATTGATCAATCTCCACTTTTTTAATGGTGGGGCCCACAAAGCCTTGGATTGAATTGGTGTTGGTGTGATCCATTCCCTCCAGGTCTACGTGACCTTTTAAATAGATGGGATGTCAAAAAGATTACCTGGTGGGCCCCAAAGAGCTTTCAACGGTGGACAACAATCCATCGCTGTTGTTGCTATGGGGTCCACTCAAGCTTTGGATCAACCTCATCTGTGGGCCCTGCCCCTACATCCAGATCTTGTTGATCTTACGGATAGGTGAGATGACAAAAAAAAAAAAAAAACCCTTAGTGGACCCCACAGATGCTTTAACGGTGGGTGTTTGTTGAGCTCCTAAATTATACATATTCTAACCCCAATGCATCACATCTTATGCATGATTTCCATGTCTAAATTAAAAGATCATCTAATGCATATTTTGTGAGTGTAGGAATGGGAGAGGGACTTCACTCAATTGATAACTAAAAAGCCTTTTTTGATGATGACCAAAGGTGGGCCAAAGAAGAAAGAAAGAAGCAAAGAGAGAGAGAGAGAGAGAGAGAGAGGAAAGAAAATGAGTTTATAATAAGGTTAGACCGGTCTTAACCAGTCGGCCAAAGAGGCCACGGCCGGTCTTGATCGGTTGGCCACCAAGGTTGCCCCCTGTGTAGCTTGCTGGATCAAGCCCTAGACAGGTCTGACCAGTCAAGACTGGTCGGCCATAGGCCTCCCCCCTCTCTTGCACTCTCTGGACACCTAATTGGATGGGTCCGACCGGTCAAGACCGGTCGGCCAGTGTGAATTCTACACAAATCCAGAAACTTGCTTAGCAAGCTCCGAATTTTCATGTGCTGCGTAAGTGGCTACACAATTTTGAAAGTTCTTGAGTAGGTGGAGCCTCTCCATTATAAAAGGACATTTATGGTTCGTTCCTAAGGCATCATAGAAGGCTTGAGAACTTGTAGGAGGTGAAGAGGATCGTCGTGGAGCATCTACAATTCTCTTAAACCCGATTTTTCATGTTTTTCTTTAGCTTTTTATTGTTTTTAGTTGTAGCATGATGATGCTCGGCTAGAACCTCTTAGCTAAGGCTAAGAGGTGAAGCTTGTAATTAGTTATCATGTAGAATTCGTTTGATTCAAGTACTTTACTTAAAGTTTGGATTTTTAAGTTCTAATTTGAATAAAGTTGGTATTTTTTGATGTTATGAGAGTTCATGTGCTTCAGACATGGGTTCCTTGCAATTCTCTGAGATTATTATGTTTGGATTGATTAGGTTTGAATTGTAGTAACCTTAGAACACGTCATAGTCTCTTGGTATGGTTGTTACGTCGAAGTCTATATATTTGAATTCTATGTGCTTCATTAAAACTAGAATCTTATTTTCTCACCTAAGTGGGATTGCTTGCGTTTGAATGCTAAATCTTCCAACTAGAATAGAGATAGAACTTCGAATCTAGTTATGTTTATACTTGGATGAATGAATTCACATGGGACTACTACAAGTGAATCCTTGAGGCCTTGGTTCCATTAATTATCGAAATTTTCCTTAAGTTACTATTTTAGTTAGTTTTCTAATTTGAAATCTAAAATTGCTGAGATTGAAGTTGCTGGAATGTTTTGAATCGGTTTACCCTATTTCCTCGTGGATCAACCTCGGTCTTACTGAGATTATTACTACATCGTAGCCTTACACTTGAGGTGAGTGAACAGTGTTCCTCTCTACTATTTCCTACGTGCAGTCCACTAGAGCCCTGGATCTGCTGTGTTTGTGGGACCCATGCCCTGAAATTAGCTAGCAATTTGGATGGACGGTGTGGTAAATTCATACATCACATGGGCCCCACAGAAGTTTTTATGGTTGTCATACAATCATCACTGCTTCCTATGGTGGGGTCCACTTTTTTTGGGTAAAAATAAATAGATGGTGTGCATGAAACAAATACATCATGGTGGGCTCCACCCTCTGTCTAGTTCAGATGGACAACGTGGGTTTCATCCATAGATGTAAATTATGGTACAAGGATGATAAGTATGTTGTTTACCAAATATACTTATTTAATTAATAAGTAGAAACCAAGATAAGTTATTAAGAGGTATAAGTAGCTTATCTAAGTGACTTACTATCTAAACAGGCCCTGAGAGACACACTAGCAGTGGTTGAGATTCAGAGATAAAAGACGTTCATTTATTAAATGAACAAGACAGTCCAATAAAAGTAAATTTGACTTGTTACAAATTAATGGCCAGCTAAAATGATGGATGGTTTTGATCATTATTCACACGTGCCACGTGTATGCAACTCAGTGCAACCGTTCAAGTTCAATTCACATGTCATATCGTCTAACGCATTTCAAAATTCACCCGATCACTTGGGTTAGGGTTCTTAATAAGTCAAATTTGGATTAGATCCAGTTGGATCCGGCTGTCCCAAAATCTCCAGCCAGATTTAGATCGAATTCAAATTCCACTCGGATCCAAAAAGTGATATGATATCTGTTAGAACTAGAAAAAATCGTGCTCAATGCAATTTTTTCTGTGTTTCATTATTCTGGGGGAATTCTGAGTATAGAGACATTCATAGGCAATCATAAGCAATCACCAAGTGTACGCAAGAGAGATATCGCAAGGCGAATTTTATTCCAGAGATTCTGAAATCTTTTACATTCTAGGTTGTGATATTTGCCACGAGCCCTTAATTACATCAATGGTTGACCACCCTTGATTAAAAGGCAAAAGTAAATGAATGCATACATTATAGATAGATTAAATAAAGCAAATGAAGAAATATCAATGTAAATCATGCACACCACAGAGAACACAGGAATTTTTACTTGGAAACCCTTGTGGGAGAAAACCACGGCACAAAGCGACAAAGCTCCACTATGAATAATGTTTGTACAATAGATGGAGTATTCGATATAAGGCCCGGATAGATCGAGCAGGTGACTAAGTCATCGGGGACTATCGTCTTTGAGTTTATGGTCGTAGAGACCTATTTATTTTCTTGTTATGGACTGAACCACATTTATTAGACACACCGGATGTCTATGTCCCATTTTCTTTCAGATTGTCCGGGTTGAGAGACTGTCAGGATTCGAGTGGTGCAACTCGGGGCCCGCGCCTGTTACTGTGAACAGGTGACCGCTGGAATACACGATCCTCGAATGTTGGTCAGCATAACCCAAGGCTCACGCCCGTACTTTTATGACGGGTGACCTTAGGAGAGCACTCTGCAACTGCCTCATCAGCTCAACCGACGGACCCGTTGTCGATGGGTAGGGCATCGACTGTCTTTTTCATAATGGCAATCCATAGCAGGATGTTTCAAGCTTAGTTGGAACTCTTTTGTTTGTGGTTTCTTGTAATAACCATAGTCCCTTTTGGTTAGTCTTGAGCCTCAATCCGGGCTGAATCCTAATTGTGCAATGAACATAATCGATACAAAGTTCCTATAATCAGTTGTCGAGTAAGGTTGGAGTCTGTCAACTTGTCTTCAGAAGTGATCTCGACCTCGCACCTTCGTTGATAGCTAATACGCAACGAGAGATAAGAAGAGAACCTGCTCACACGTGCATAAATGTGTAGGGCATTGTAACGAGATAAGGGATTTTTAATGTACAATGAATGTAATTGAATGTATATCACATGAGATTGATTGTATTTAATGAATACAATAGAAGGTATGTCATATGAGAATGAATGTATATGAGAACACAATAGTATATATGCCATGTGAAGTTCAGTACATGTCGAGTTAGATGAATGCTAGATTAAGCAAAGATGAGTGCTAGATTAAGCAGAGACGAGTGCTGGATTAAGCAACTAGATTAAGCGTGAATGAATGCTAGATTAAGCAAGACATGTGTTAATGCATGAAGCAATCAATATTATCGAGTCATAACTCCATTTCTGTACAAATTTGCATTAAAACGATATTCTGGTCATTTCGCTGCCTGAAAATTCTAAGTAAAAATCTGAATTTTTGATATATCCATAGATCGACCATAAAATATCATGAATATTTCACCGGACTTTGGTGTTTTAGCATAATTAGGGTATTTTAGATTTTTTGGACGGTTTAGATTCGAAGAAAACCCCTCTAATCAAAAGGCGAACTTTTTGGGGAGTGCCAAAAAGTTGCGATTTGTACTTCGGATGGAAAATCAAAATGTTCGTTGTTGGGAATTTATTTTTCTAGTATTTTTTATTGAATCCAAATGGGGGGTACTTCCTTATTTACATAAATAACTTAAAGTTTACTTAAACGTTTTTATGTAAATAAGGTAAATAACGTGTGCAGTGTGTAGTGCAAATGCAGGCAGTGCAGAGAGATGTGCAGTGCAGTTCCGGTGTAACCAGTTCAGGCGCACGTTGGAAGAGGGCTGGCGCATGTCTATGAGAGTGAGCGCATGTAGTAGGGTGGTGGGCGCATGTGACATGGAGTAGGCGCACATGACCAACATACAAGACGAGAGAGAGAGACGACTTCTTCCGGGCGCATGTGGCTCTCTGCACATGCACCTGGTGGGTGGAGATGGGCGCATGTGGCTTCACCACTTTGGCCAACAAAGTTTGGGCGCATGTCCCCTTGCACTTGGTGCATTTTTATGATTTTTGGTAGTTGGATATTGGAATGCATCCAAGCGCATGTGTCCCTCCATTGGGAAATGCATCTATGCGCATGTCTCCCACCTTGGAATAATGGGTGCATGCATTCAAGCGCATGTACTCCACCTGCAAAGAGTGGGCGCATGTGAGAAACTCCCAATCTCATCCTCCCCTCCTCTCTCCTCTTCTCTCTCCTTCTCTCTTCTTCTCTCTTCTTTTTTTTTCTTTTTATGCCACTCACGCAACCCCTTTATATAGTGGCTGGTTTGGGAGTTGTAACGGTTCATATGTATCATCTTATGGTGTGGTCCACTTGAAACTTGGATCAGGTTAATCTTGTATACTCTGGCACGTGTGGACCACACTGATCCTGTGAGCAGGTAAGATTCTCCAAATCACTCAGATGGTGGGCTCTTGGAGGCGCTGGACCTTGGTTGATGTTGACAACCCGTATGTACCATGAATTTGCATGGTTTTGTACGTCTTTTGGAAAACCGGTTAGTGGGTCTCCTTTGTAGTTCGTGGGCCCCAAATCTGAGCGGTTCATTAGTTTAGGGGCGTCATTCTAGGAGGTGGCCTCAAGTTTCATCTGAATCCAAGTTCCAGGTGGGCCATACGAGAGGAAACAGTTCTACCGTTCAATCATCGTTGAGGACTCATGTGGAGCCATAGAAGTATCAGATCAAGATAGTTTTCATGCATATGACACGTGTGGGCCCTTGTGACCCTATGAACGATTCGGATGTTTCAAAGGGCATCATGGTGGCCCCACACGTTTCAACCAATAACCGCTTCTCAATCAGCGCTTGGGCGCATGTCTTTAAGACAGTGGCTTTTTCATGTTTGCATGCTTCCACATGATTTGGCAACGTTTTAGGTGGGTCCCATTTATAGTCTATGGGTCTAGGATCAAAGCCGTCAATCGGCTAGGGAATGTTATTCTAGGGGGTGGGCCCAAGTTTGAGGCAAATCAGATGTTCATGTGGGCCATACCACAGGAAATAGTGTCACCGTTGTTTTGCCGTTGAATGATATTTGGGGGCCACACAGATATTGGGTCGAGCAACCATTTAAATGTTCCATTTGTGTGAACCCCCTAGGATACTCTGGTCGGTCCAGATCTTGGAAAACAATATCGTGGTGGGCCACTAGAGAGGTTTAACCGGTGATCACTCATTTTGGGAGTTGTAATGGTGAGCGTTGATCTCCCTGTGGTGTGTCCCACCTGAGCTTCAGATATGCCTCATAGTTAGTCCCAATGGTTAAAATAAGCTATCAAGATGTCTGGGAGGTTTGGATTTCCCTTATGCATCATGATGGGGGCCCCACAACAATAAGCTCATAAAGTTGTGTTTTCACAAATTTGGAAGTTTAAAGTATGAGTTTTACGTGCTTTATGCGTGTTACCAACTTCCAACCATGGACAATTCTTCCTCCACTGTTTCTCCTGGTGTAGTCTCTCTAGGACTCGGATCTTCTTCATTTTTTGTCCCAAGGGGTAAAATGGGTTGGTGAAACAGGTGATCGACTTAGATCAAGCATATACTCCATGGTGGGGTATAGAGAACAATGTCTGGTGGGAACATTACCATGGGCAATGTGAACGTACGTATATTGTGGTTTTATGTGTGCACATGATATGTTGGTGGTGTTCAGATGTGTGCACATGATATGTTGGTGGTGTTCAGGCCGTGCATGCATTGCATATGTATCTGAACATGTAGTTTGTGGCGTGTATGCATTTGTTGCATGGATGACACGTGTGTTTCATACATGAGTCTTAGGCATGGTCCATGGTTTATATGTGTTATGCATGCATGTATGAATGGGTTACATGAGAATAGTGTTCTTGCATGGTATGAATGTATGTATGTTTGAGATATATGCATGGGCATAGATGAGAGTTACATTTATACTCAGTGCCTTCATGGGCTTCATACATGGGTAGCACGCCTGGGCTGTATGGGTTGCATACATGGCATGCAAAACAAGGTACATGTGTGTGGCATGTGTGGTTATGCATAGTATGCATGAGTTGGTTGCATGCACGTGATGGCTTAGCTTACGATTGCATGTGCTTATGCGGGCTTTAGGTATGCATAGCCATACGCACTATTCTTTTGCATGGGTTCTATGTGTATTACATGTATGGAAGGTGTTCTATCGCTTTTATGGCTCTTTTTCAGGTCTTGAACCGATCCAAACCATTCATTTTGAGCCATCATTCACCCTTTTATCATGGGTGAAATTTTGAGCCTCAACAAGTGTCCCCCCGGTGCGCTGCGCTGGGCGTTTATGCTTTACCAGTGCAGTACACCGGTTCCTAGGCTCAAGTATATAAACCAGGTCCAGCTAAACCATTTCATCATCATCATTTTTTAACAGGGTGCTTTTCCTCCCTTTTCAATTCTATAGACTTCATCTGAGTGTTGCCATACCATGGAGGTATAAGGATCTTCTAGTTCTTCTTGCTTCCCTTTGGGATCTTGCTGTCCTTCCGATTTTGCAGCCGTAACTCTTGTATTGACGCGGCGTGAAGGCAAAATACTGATTTAACCTGTATTTGTGAGACTGAAACTTCAAGCCTTCTAATCTTGTTATCTTCTAATTGTACTTCCATCTTCGTCACTTCCTTCTTAGTTATGCTGACTTGGTTTACTGTGTAGCAAATTCATTGTGGTGTGGGGTTACTTTCACTCATTGTTGATCCCTTGGAGTATTCGATCGGTAGGTGTACGAATCCATAGTCCTCACCCTCCAATGATGTTAATGGAAGATCCATATAATTCTTTAACTGATGTTGGCGGCAGATATGACTGGTCCCATAACAAGCGATAATAAATGATGTATAGAATCCTGTAGGTGTCGGTGTTAGCAGATATATATATATAATCCGGTAGCTGGGGATGACTGCAGATATATATAATCCAGTAGCTGAGGATGACGACAGATATACGCAGGAGCCTATGACTGATACCGGTCAGAGGAACGTACACAAAGATCCATGGCCAATACTGGTAGAATATATGTATAAGAAGATCCGTGACAACAATGAAGAAATATATGTACACGAAATTCTGTGACTGATGTCAATAAAGTATATGTATAAAGATTCACGACTGATACCAGTGGACAAGATATACATTCAGAGATCTATAATTGTTATCGACGAAAGGTATGTGGAAGCCTGCAATCGATACTGGTAGTTGACATATAGAAGTTTATAATCGCTCTTGATAGTTAATGAATAGAAACTCGTAATCAATAATGGTGGAACGGCGCACGTATAACAAGTTGCAGAGTTTGCTTCTTTTGCATTACTTTCTTTGGTGGCACTAGTGGCCATTCCTCAAGCTGGGAGAGGAATGATAGCGGCCTAAGAGTTAGGGTTTAATGGCCTGCATGTCCCTGCACTCTATGATGATTGAAGAAATATGAGGTACGTTGAGTGTGACAGCTTTGGCCCTTTCCCTAGGCTTGTCAGAACACCAAAGCCGACTGTTGGACTTGATCACGATACTGCTTTCATTGCTACTTTGTCTTCTTGAACTCCTTTTGATCGTATTTTCTTGATGTGCTTTATTTGGCGAGAGGATAGACACAAGTATCTCGCACGAGTTTGTATGATATCTCGTGGACTTATGATGTGATGTTCATGTTTAGGTGACAATGTGATGATGGTACTATTATGAAATTGCAATCATGCTTTATGCAACAGTTTATCATTTCATGTTTATGTAAGGTGTGTGAGTGTTAGGCTAATTTGTATGACATTAATAGGCGAAGTGATAAATGAATCGAGAGATATATGTATATGCAATAAGGAAAAGGCATTGGAAGAAGATAAGTATTCGGTAAGATCACTTCCCTTCTGATTTTGCCGGTGCTCGTTTGTATGTCATTGCTTTGGTGAATATATAAGCTTATTATGCTCTGCGCTCGCCTCCAGGGATGTAATATCAAGTCCCACATCTTGACGACATAAGATTCAGTTTATACTCATGACATGGAGTATCGTAGTTTAATCATAATTAATCATTTTTTGAGAGATTAAATTCAGTTTAGACTCATGGCGTAGAGTATTATATGGGATTCAGTTTAAGCTCGTGACATGGAGCATTATATTGGGATTGCTGGCTTACCCCCGGTAATTTCTTCTCTATACTTGGGCTTCTCACCATGTGTCGAGCTTGCCCTCAGTGTATCTGACTCATAGTCTTGTAAAGTAATGTTCTTCAGGGAACCAGACATATAAAGGAATAATCATCGCATACAAAGACTTGAATTTATAAAGATATCTTCCTGAAGAACACTTTCATGCCCTAGAAATCCATATAGAAGGCCGTCTAACCGTAGTCCTCAATCGTGTACTCTCATTGCGAAACCGTTCATAAGAGAAAGTCATAAATGCTCCGATGTGAAGTGACATATAGTAAATATGCTCCACCCCTCTTCATATACAACCATATATAAAAGACCAACAACTATTAATTGCTCTCATATAAAGTAGAAGAACGCCAGAATGTCATAATGATAACAAGAAGACCATGATAAAATAACAATATGAAGACATTGCATCTCATGCAGATTCTCTATAGAAGACCACCCTCTTATCAAACTGGATTGATCTGAAAATTCTGAAGATATGATTATGATCAATGATTTTGATTGGACATCTCGAATTCATGATTGATCAGAGTGATGTAGAGATTTAGCTTTGATCCGATGATGTGGATATTTGATTCACATGATGTTAGGATCTTGCTTGATGATATGGTGATTTCATTTTGATCTGATTGATGCAAAGATTTCGTTCCCATATGGGGGTTTCGTATTTATATAAATCTTTCATATTTGATCTGATCGATTGATTGATATTCATGTGGTTTAGTTTAACCTCATACTCTGGAGGGATCTGGTGTAGTTTAACCTCATAACCTGGAGGGATCTGGTTCAGTTTCACCTCATAACCTGGAGGGATCTGGTTCAGTTTCACCTCATAACCTGGAGGGATCTGGTGTAGTTTAGCCTCATACCCTGGAGGGATTTGGTGTAGTTTAGCCTCATACCCTGGAGGGATCTGGTTCAGTTTATCCTCGTAGCCTGGAGATCATATGGTTCAGTTTATCCTCGTAGCCTGGAGATTGTGTGGTTCAGTTTATCCTCGTAGCCTGGAGATTGTGTGGTTCAGTTTATCCTCGTAACCTGGAGTATTTTCTCAACTCGTTTAGACCCGGAGCGCAAGGGTATATTTGTTTCTCAACTCGTTTAGACCCGGAGCGCAAGGGTATATTTGTTTTTCAACTCGTTTAGACCCGGAGGGCAATGGTATATTTGTTTCTCAACTCGTTTAGACCCGGAGCGTAAGGGTATATTTGTTTCTCAACTCGTTTAGACCCGGAGTGCAAGGGTATTTTTGTTTCTCAACTCGTTTAGACCCGGAGTGCAAGGGTATATTTGTTTCTCAACTCGTTTAGACTCGGAGTGCAAGGGTATATTTGTTCCTCAACTCGTTTAGACCCGGAGTGCAAGGGTATATTTGTTTCTCAACTCGTTTAGACCCGGAGTGCAAGGGTATATTTGTACATATGTAGAATTCAGTGACTTTGTGCCTATACAAAGTTTGGCGAGGTTGTAGACTATGTAGAGATCACCCATGGCACTACGGCACTCACAGGAACCTGCTGAGTCGGCTAGCAATTTCCTTTTCCTTCCACTCTTTTAATTTTTGAGTCGATAGCTGCTTTGATTGTTACTTTGATTGTCAAGTTGACAATTGCTTTGGCTGCTTCTCTGGCCATGAGATTGACCGCTACTTCACTGGCTCATTCGCTTGATGAGGAAACCCGTTACTTGCCCCTCTGTGATATCTTGGGCGAAAATGATGTTTTGAGTGGCCCCCCTGCGCTAGTAAGATTGCCAGAGCATCATGAATGTCCTTCGACTACTTTGTTAAGTCATTTTGAATCTTCAACTAGCTCATCAATTTGTTCTTGGATTGCTGACGGTTAATTAGTTTGTTCAAACAATTCTTCATCTTGGGCCACTGTGGACCCTCGCCGATTTCTCCGCGCTCCTACACGACGTCGTTCTCCCTTTCCTTTCGGAAAAGAAGGAGATGAGGATGCGTGAGTGCGAAATCGCCGCTTGTGCCACTGGCTTGCCTCGTTCTCGAGGGCTTCGTTTGGTTGTCGTATTGAGCTGGATGTGCTTAAATGAATTTATATAAGACCAGAGTCGCCACTAGCCAGTTACTTCGAATCTACAGTCGGCTAGACCCCGTAGAAACGTTAGAGAAGGGAATCCGAAGATTCCTTCCTCTAAAATGACTCCTGTTGATCTGCGGTCAGAGATTCAAGGTAAGGGATCACGGTTACAGGGTGGGAAGAGGTTAAGCACCCCACACACTGCCCGTACCGAAGTACGGTCTCTACTTCACAGAATCGATCGAATACTTGAAAGTCTAATTTAATCCTCATATATTCTCATGGATGACATGATGCATGAATGCGGGTCTGAACAGTAAGAGTTTCTGATGGGCAGGTTCCAACAACGGGCAAGCCCAGAGCATACGCTCGAACTGACAGGTGCTTAATATAAAGACATATGCATGTGTGCTTGAGTAATCAAGGTGTTTTATGGTGAAGCATGAATGCAGGTCTGAACAGTAAGAGTTTCTGATGGGCAGGTTCCAACAACGGGTAAGCCCAGAGCATACGCTCAAACTGACAGGTGCTTTATGCGAGATGCATGTGGTGTGTTCGAATAATCAAAGTGCTTGCAGTGAAGCAGGGGGGTTGGAAGAAGAGTAAATGTTGCACTTATGCTAGATGCAAATGAGATGATGCTGGAAAAGAGTAGCTGGATGGACGGAGGTGTCGCAAGGATTGGCTTCGAGTGGCTGGATCAAGACTTGGGTGGCTTGGGAGGCTTGGACCAGTGGTCAGGCTGGGCTGGACCAGGGTTAGACTCTCCTCACTCGGGCTCTCCTTGGTGGAAAAAATGGGCTAAGGGGTGGATGAGGACTCGGACCACACCCGGACTGGCTGGACTTGAAGGCCCTCAATTTATTCTTGAAATGAGAAGGGGAGGGGGGTATTTATAGCAGCGAGGAGTGGCAGATCGCGTAATTTTGTCCGGGCGGCCTGCCATGGGCCGCCCGTACGGCCGCTCCTCGGTTTCCAGCGAGTACGGCCGTTCCCTCGGGGCTGCTGTTGGACTCGCTGGTCGACTCAGTGAGTTGACTCAGCGGGTCGACTCGGTGTTTTGACTCGACGGGTTGACTCGACGGGTTGACTCGGTGTTTTGACTCGACGGGTTGACTCGACGGGTTGACTCAGCGGGTTAACTCAGCGAGTTGACTCAGTGAGTTTGACTTTTTTGGGATTTTTTGACTGGCTTTTTTTTATGGGGGATTTTTCAAGGTGGTTTTTAGGACTGGGTTGACTGGGTTCAGGCTTGAACTGGGCTATGGAATGGGGCTTACAAGGGTGAGTTTGGCTGAGTTTGGACTTGGGATTTGGGGGTATGGTCCTCCATTCAACCAGCTATCTCTACCAACAGTGTAGCCGAAGGTGGGGTGTCTACAGATGCCCCTCTTTGGCAGAGGTTGCGTGCAACCGAATGCCAAAGCGAGTGGACACCCCACTTCTGACCCGGTCATTCATAGATCATGTTCTGAAATCTTTGCTTGCCTTTGCATCTGTGCCAGTTGATCGTTTGGAGATCGCTCACTCGCACATACCGCGAGAGTTTGGAGAAAACGTTGCGATTGTCCCTGCAGTTTGCTGCAACCTGGGTACCCAATCGCAACCCTTCCATTCTCGACCGGTACTAACATCGGAAAGGTACAGCAGAGCCTCTGCGTCGACAGTCTTACGAGGTTACTGACCCTGTGATTGATTGTATGTTTTGATGTTTTCCCAGATCACTCCAGGAATACTTGTTTCGCTTGACTGTCAAAGTGGTTAGACGCCCTGCGTCCGATAGTCTTACGGGATTCTACTACGCCGACTTGGACTCAGTCAAGGTACTTCAGGCATCCACGCCTAGGTATGTGCGGGTGGGCTTTTCCACCCGATCTGCTGGTTTTGATGCTTGGTTTGCAATTCATTCTTTCCTTGATTGTGGTCTGGAATCTTTGTTGTCCTTTGTATCTGAGTCAGTTGATTGTCTGGAAATTGATAACTCGCACAAACCGCGAGAGTTTGGAGAAAACGTTGCGATTATCCCTGCAGTTTGCTGCAACCTGGGTACCCAATCGCAACCCTTCCATTCCCGATCGGTACTAACATCGGAAAGGTACAGCAGAGCCTCTGCGTCCGTTAGTCTTACGAGGATGCTGACCCTGAGACTGATTGTGTGATGTTTGATGTTTTCCCAGATCACTCCAGGAGTACTTGTTTCGCTTGACTGTCAAAGTGGTTAGACGCCCTGCGTCCGATAGTCTTACGGGATTCTACTACGCCGACTTGGACTCAGTCAAGGTACTTCAGGCATCCACGCCTAGGTATGTGCGGGTGAACTCTTTCCACCTAATCCGCTGATTTTGATACTTGGGTTACAATTCATCGTTTCCACCTGTTCAAATGGTTTCTTTGACCGAGCCTTTTTAGCTTTCATCTTTTTGTATCTTGGCATGTGGTACGACTGCACTGACACTGGAGTTCAGTTCGATCGTACTTTGAGTGCATTGGATCCGATGATCTCCGGGGAAACCGCGAGACATTGGATCTTATTTGATTTTTGCGTTGGCTCCTACCCAGAGATATGGAAGATCTCCTGGTGTGTTGGAGGCAGAACGCTCTACTGAGAAAATATTTTTGATTTTTGAAAAGATACCCACTCTGGGGAGTGATACTCCGTGGGGTTTTTATTTGCAAATAGAAATATTTTTTATCTTTTTGAAATGAAAATCTGATTCGCATGTGCCTCCACTAGGGATGCCTGTGGGGTCTTTAGCTAACCGACTTTTATTTTGAAAACAGGTAAACATGATGATTGATGCGATGGATGCTGATGCATGGAGATGCATGATGAATGCATGGCTTTGGCTCATTCTCTTTCAGTTTGATGATTTTGCTTTTGCTGGAGATGCAGAGAATTTTGAGCTTATTGCTTGTTGGGTTGTGCTTCCCTTGGGGATTTTTCTTTTTGATACGGAGATTTGGACAGCGGATTGGTCAAGATCCCGACCCGTGGTCGATCTGGTCCATCGTCCCAAGATGCTGTTTCTTTGCTACTGAGAATGTACGAGGATATCCTTCGACTTCAAGATGTTCTTCTGGGCATACATGTGATTGAGATGGTGTTTGGTTGCCCGTTTTGGTCAAGATTCCAATTTGCGGGCGATTGGATCCGTCATCCCATACTGTGAAGTGAGCGGAGTTCAAGACTCCTGAATTGTAGTGCTGGGGATGCTAATTTTTGTGATTTTTTTTGTAAATATGTGGTCCGAATCTTTACCTGAGCGATCAGGATAGAGATTGGTTATTGAAAACACAGGAAATATTTTTTGTCATTTTTGAAATATTCGATGAAAGCAAGAGAAGTATTTTTTGTGATTTTTGACAATATTTTGATTGAAAGCAAGGGAAATATTTTTGTGATTTTTGACAATATTTTGATTGAAAGCAAGGGAAATATTTTTGTGATTTTTGCAGATATTTGATGGAAATATTTTTGTGATTTTTGAAGAGGTGATTTTGCAATGTTTTTTGTATTTTGTGATTTTTCTGAAATGCAGGGAAAAGATGTGGAATTTCCATCCACTTCCAGCTTCTACTGCTGGTAAGGCACCCGATCCATTTTACGTCAGCGAGCAAGACGAGTCTCACACAGTTAAGTGCCGTAGTTTTACATCTTCGGATGAGGGGATTTTGAGGGTTTTCAGTCAACACACCCACAAAGTTGCCTGTTCCTCATGTGCAATGCACATAGACCACGTATCGTCCGACGGACTCCTTCGGCCACAAGATGAGCCACATCCTCACATTTCCCTTAGTCAATCCAGTTTGGGGTCTTACGTTGCTCACAATTCCGTGAGGGTGAGCTCCACCTCCCAACAGCCTTAATCCCCTTCATGAGTTCTAGGAACAGGGAACATCCGTCGGCTTCAACAGCGACTTCCAAATCAAGGTTGTCTATCACGGTGCGTTCAACACGAACAGGATTGCGGAGTTCTGCCCGCCACAGCCCTTACCTGTTTAAAAGATTCCAGACACCCGTACGATCAAGTGTCAGCCATGTCTGGGACAGGTTAGGAAAGAAAGCCCCCGAGAAGTTAATCCCAGTGTAGTTTTAGGTCTTCGGACCACTGGGGATAAATTGATGGATTAAAACTGGTGATGAAAACTCTTTTTTTTTTTTGTTTTATATTGTATATATATTTTTTTTTTGTTTTGAAAAAGTTCCAGACTTCAACTCGAGTAATCGAGATTGACACTGGTTTTTATGGAAAGCTTTAAAATATTTTTGGTATTTTTGAAATGATCCGGGTTATCGAACCATGATCCCAACGGTCGAGGCCGATGCCAGTTTTTAGTTGAAAGCGAGAAAGGTCCCCCGAGAAATTAATCCCAGTGTAGTTTAAGGTCTTCGGACCATGAAACTGTACAAAAGAGGGGCAAACATTATATATATATATATATATTTTTTTTGGAAAAATGTCCGGTGTCAGCGGATGGACAATCCAGACTGATGCCGGTTTTTATTGAAAATCTCTCGGGATGTCGATCCCGACGTAGTTTAAGGTCTTCGGACCAAAACTTTAAAAGCGGGGCTGGTAATATATTTTTATGATTTTTGAAAATGTCCGAAGTCATTGATCTTGAGCAAACAAGACCGACGCCGGCTTTTATTGAAAATCTCTCGGGATGTCGATCCCGACGTAGTTTAAGGTCTTCGGACCCAGACTTAGTAAAGGGGGGGCAAACACATTTTTTTTTTTTTTTTTTTTTTTTTTTTTTTTTAAATATATTCTGGGTCATCGATTCTGATTTTGATGGTCGAGATCGATACCCATTTTTATTGAAAATCCCTCGGGATCTTGATCCCGACGTAGTTTAAGGTCTTCGGACCAAAATTTTAAAAGCGGTGTATATATATATATATATTTTATTTTTTATTTTTTGGTTTTCTGAAAGTGTCCGGAGCCACCAGATCTTGAAGAAGACTGATGCCGGTTTTTATTGACAATCCCTCGGGATCTTGGTCCCGACGTAGTTTAAGGTCTTCGGACCAAAATTTTAAAAGTGATGTATATATTTTTTTTTTCTGAAAATATCCGGAGCCACCAGATCTTGAAGAAGACTGATGCCGGTTTTATTGACAATCCCTCGGGACCTTGATCCCGACGTAGTTTAAGGTCTTCGGACCAAAACTGTACATGTGAACAGTAATCAAGGGCGGAGATTCTTGAGATTCTTCTTGGAATGGTTTGGATCATCTGGTCATGCCTTTGGATGGTTGAGATCATTGTTTGACCAAGTCAAATTTTCCTTTCTTTTTCTTGGAAATTCCATGGAACTTTTCCACATCATCCACCCAATTTCTCACCCATTTCTCATGAGATGAGATTTTGGTGAGATTTTCTCTTTTTTCTCACCATTCTCTTCCATCACTTCATTCTTACATGGAGGTACAAGATTCACTTGCAACCACCCTTCCCAAGGAGGAGTTCTTCCCAAGGAGAGGGAGAGGGAGGTCGTTTCAAGTAGGTGGAGGCTAGGACGGCCTCCCATGGGCCGCCCGCCCGGTCTCTGCCTCCTGGTCTCTTCAGGGGGCTGGGTAAAAGGGTGCCCTCCCCTTTTCTATATAACATGGGACACCCTCCCCCCCTCAAACGTGCAATCTCTCTCTTCTCTCTCTCATACTCTTTCTTTCTTCAAGTTTCCTCTCTCTTCTTTGGTGGTCCTTTGCTCTTTTCAAGTGGTGGGCCTTAGAGAAATCTTGGGACAGCAAGGTGGTCCTTCCTTGGTGAGTGGTAAAGGTATGGACCACTTCCTTTCTCTTTCTTGTCCTTTTCCATCTTCATTGTCTCTTCTCATGATCCTTTTTCTTTTTTCATGTAGCTATCCAAAGAGGTGTGAAGGTGGGCCCAAGTATTCTTGACCTTTTTCTAGATCTCAAGTCTCTTCCAAAGGTGGTGCATGGAGAAGGACATTGCAAGCTCTCCACTTGATCATTTTTTCCTTTTTCACACTCCCTCCATGTGCATGTAAGGAGTAATTTTGCCATGTCATCAAGTGTGCATGGCAAAATACTCTATCTTTTTCATGGGAGTTGGGCCTCTTTTCATGTGTATCAAATGGACTCAAAGTGAAGTCATGGCCCTTGGTGCATTTGATGGGCCCAATGCTTCATTTTGGGCTCCCTCATGCTTTCTTGCCTTTGTCATTTTTCCTTTGGAACTATCCTTTCTTTTCCCTCTTCTTTTCAAGATTTGGGCCCATGGGCATGGTAGGGCCCATCTCAAGTTTTGAGCTCATGGGGCTCACTTTGGGTGACCCCGTCTTTCTTCACATGTGTATGGATCAAGGTGACTAGCCCATTCTTCATTTTGGATCTCAAGTGGGCTAGTTTTCCTAGTTGGGCCTTATATGGACAAGTAGCCCAAGTCTTCCACTATTTCTTTGATTATGATGTACATCTTTGCACAAAGTGTGGTGGGCTCTTTGGAGTTTTTCATGTGGATGGGCTTTTGGGCCTTCATTGAAACTTGGGCACTTCTTTGAACCATGTGTGCCACACTACACTTTGTTCATGTAGGCTTTTTCTTTTCATGCTTTCTCTCTTGATGGATGGAGGACTTGAGTTACTTGACCATCTACAAGTCCCATGAGTGAGTTGTTCCCACAATCTCACTAAGTTCAAATGGCTTCCTTTGTGGTAGGAATGTGATTCTCAAGAGTTTCCCTTAGATGTTATCAACCTCAAATGGATGATTCTCAAGTGAGCTATCCATACAACCATGGCTCCTTGATCTTTTCTTTGGGGGCTTGGTGGGTCATCCACCATCATTCTCAAGTATGAGTGGTTTTTCTTTTCATTTGTAGGAAAGAATGATACCCATAAGTTGCCCATTTTTGTCCCATGCCTTGGGACATTTTGGATTTTGATATTCAAGTGGGCTATGTGTAACATTCTTATCCATTTTCATGATGGTTGGGTGACTCATCAAGCCATGCTCTTTTGTGCTCAAATGGTCTCCCTTTTTGGTGAACAAGTTGGTGCACATAAGTGGCCCAAATTTGCCTTTTCATGGGCATTTTCAACCTTGATTCTTCATGTGGGCTATGTGCATCAACTTTCTACCCTTAGCTTCTTTGATTCATATGTTTATGGGTAGAGATCCTTGTTGTATTCTCATGGTCAAAACTTTCATCAAGATGAGGCACATAAGGTTGCCCATGGTTAACCCATGAATGGGTCCTCATGTTTTTCAAGTGGGCTATGTGCTCTCTCCAATCCATTGAGATGAGGCATTTGGGTTGCTCTTGGGGGCCCGTTTCTTTTCTACTCCCACTTGTCCATGCATATGTGTGAAAAGATGGAGACATCCTAAGTGAGAATCATGACCTTGGCATAAAAGTGAGTCAATCCTTGGCCACATGTGGACTTTGAAGAGGAACTTCTCATGTGCAGTAGGACTCTCATCCTTAGTTGATTTCATGGCACTTGAGTGCATTTGTTGTCCAAAATGTGTCCTTGGATGATGGACTTTTCTTACCTGAGGCATGCCATGCCACCTTCTTTAAGGCAGGCCTTACTTTTTCCAATGGGCCCAACACATATCCTAAGTGACACATGGAGTTGGACTTTAGATTTTGCATTTGAATGTGAGTCCAATCCCATGGGTTTCTTGGATGAGAATTTGGATTTTAATGGGTAAAGGATAGGGACTTACCTTGCCAAGCTTGTAGGATTCCATGGCGGATGGTACTAGGGGCCACCAAGTGGTTGACGAGGATGATCCTGCTTTCATTGTCCGCCGAGGGGACCACATGTGTTCCCTAGCTATGGAGCATCAACCTCTTCCTGCTATCAAGGGTCGAGGGTACCAGGGATCGCTGGGACAATTGGATGAAGGAGCCACAGCCCTTGCTTGAGCGAGTACTAGATGGTACTCCTTTTTCTGGCCTCCTCACCCTACGCTTCCATAACAACGACGCCAACCGCATGATGCTTGCGGCCCTTTGTGAGAGGTGGCGGGATGAGACCCACACCTTCCAGCTCCCTTGTGGAGAATGGGGAATAACCCCTTTGGACATTTATATGCAGATAGGTTTCCCATTTCATGGGGCAATTGTCCCTCAAGTTAGCTCTTTAGCTCCCCTCTCTTCCACTGATTGGCTGCGGCTTGTCGGTGACGTCCCTCCTGAGGGTGAATTTCAAGGCCAACAAGTGAAGATGCGATGGTTTTACAACAATTTTGCTTCCGTCGTCCCTACCACCGAGCGAGAGGCCCTCCATAAAGCGCGGGCCATGATCACCTATGCTTTTGGATCCTTTCTTTTTTGTCATGCGAATGAGAGAGTTGATCCTAAATTTCTTCGTTTAGTCGAGGATCTTCATCACCCCTATAATTGGAATGGGGCCATCCTGACCCGTCTCTTTCAAGGTCTGGACAAGACCTGTCGGCATAGCCGGTCCTTCACAGGCTTCTGGCCTGTTGTTGAGGTACCTCTTCTTTCATCCTCTTTGGAGCCGTTTGCCTCCTTTCTCTCTCTGATCATTAAATGTACTTTCATCCAGACTTGCTTTTATGACCATTTTCCGCATCTTGCGCCGAGGATGCGAGATGACATTGAACCCGCTCAGTATCGCCACATGTACTGGCATCAGCAGAATCGTCAGCGGAACTCCCGAGTTCCCGGGGACAATTGGCGTGCTGATATAGACGGGCTGACCGTTGAGGACGTAAGTATCTTGCTTGTCTTTGTCCTTGTACTGTACTTGCAACTGATCGTGGTAACCTCTTCTGCTGCAGTGTGCCCGGATGCCATACGCTAGTTTCCCTCCTCTACTACACACCCCAGCGCGTGGAGGCATATGATGCTTCATGTCTCCGTGTTATGCTTTCTGACGCTGAGTCCTTCCAATGGTACTTGGGAGAGAGATTGCTTCGGCAAGTCACTGGGGTGGCTCGGGTCCCCTGTTCTGCACCTCCTCCAGCTGCTCGGATGCCAGCTGATGAGAGAGTTGAGGCTCTGGTGGGCCAGCCTGGCTTCCGTTTCACGATCCCGGATCGGTATATGACGAGTGGTATTGCTATTTGGCCAGGGGCCTTTGCTTCCTTCACTTTATGTTCCAGGTGGCCGTCGCAGGTATGCTGGAGGTTCAGTGACTGCTCCTTTGATGGATCTTTATCGTCGGGAGCGGACGCGAGGATGGGCGATGATGATTATGTTGGTGACTTGTAGCTGGCTCTTTTTATATGGTCTTGTACTTTTGTTTTGTCCCCTTTTGTATCAAGCACTTTTGGATGAATATACAGGCTTTGATTTCTCCCAAATTCCTTGGTGATGTCTGGATGCTTTGACTCTTGACTCATTCCTTCATGATTGTGATTCCTCAACTGCATGGACAATGACTTGAACGGTTTAGATCGCTTGTTTTAGGCCCTGCGGGGCCCACTTGATGATTGGATCTTGGATTCTAGCCCTTCTTTTGATGATTGGACTTTTGATCTTGTTGTTCTATGACTTGTGTAAGCTTTCCAATGGTTTGGATCTTGATGATTTGGCCCTTGAATGGTTCAGATTGATGGATTTGGCCCTGTGGGCCCACTTGAGACCTTAGCTTTACTTTGGGGCACCTCTTTTGATATTTGTGAGGCTAGGAATGCTTCTCATGGTGGTGGATGATGGCTTGAACGTCTCTGATCGCTTGATTTGGCTTTGTGGGCCCACTTGATGATTAGATCTTGGATTCTGGCCCTTCTTGTGATGATCAAACCTTTGATCTTGTTGTTTGACGGCTCATGTAGGTTCTTCAATGGTTTGGATCATGATGATCTAGTCTTTGAATGGCTTGGATTGCTTGTGGCCCCCACTTGATCACCTTTCCTTCTC
Source organism: Liriodendron chinense (assembly GCA_003013855.2). Classification (NCBI taxonomy): domain Eukaryota; kingdom Viridiplantae; phylum Streptophyta; class Magnoliopsida; order Magnoliales; family Magnoliaceae; genus Liriodendron; species Liriodendron chinense. The sequence continues at coordinate 49,818 of PVNU02003142.1, forward strand.
TTTGGCTTGATCAGCCCTATTCCAGTCACATTGCTTCATGATTGGACCAGTGGGGCACCTTTTGTATGATCTTGATCATCTTCAGTCGAAATCTGGAGTGGACCGGAGCCTTGGGCGGCCCACGGAGCGCCATCTGCTGACGTGACTGTCAGCCTCACCTACCAAAAGCCCTGGAGCCAATCCCGCGGAGAGAGGGGAACCGCGTCCGTACGGGCGGCCCAGGGCAGGCCGCCCAAGGCTCGTCTCTTGAGCGGCCTGGGCTGGCTCGTGCTCGGACATTCTCTGGTCCCTGTTGCTGTCCCCACCTGCTGTGTACGTTCAGGTTCGATTCCAACAATGAATCTTCCTTGTCTCCTCTTTCATCATCATCTTGTCCTCATCTTGCCTTGTGCTTTCTTGGGCCATGGATGGTGGGGATTTATGGGCTGTGGGGGCTGTCCAAGGTGGGTCCCACACTTCAGATCTTCAACTGAGCTTTGATAATGGGGAGATGCCTTTAATGGAGGGGGGGTTAGATGGGGCATTGAATGGAAGCATTGATGAGGGGCTAGGGATGGTGGTTGGTGGAGCTTTGAATGGCTCCATTAATGGTGGGATGGCTGAATTTCTGATTTGAATGGGCCCCTCATTATGGGAGGAATGGATGGTATGGATGAGATGATGGGATGGGACATAGGTGAGGCTATGCATCCCTTGAGTGTGGGCCCCATGGATGATGTGATGGACGGTGATGATGGGACTATGAGGGACATAGATGGGCTGATCTCATGTCTGGATGGTGGATGGCTCAGATGGTACCTTTGACGGTTTGGATGCTCTGGATGAGGGCCGAGATGTGCGGCACACTGTTTGGGTGGACTTGATTGTGATCATTGATGATGTCCCCTTGAGATGGGGTGTAGACGCCTCGATGATCCCTTTGATCGGCCAGGATGATGACTGGATCCATGATTTTCTGTGGAGGGGCC